>CAXKVX010002333.1:0-56582 GCA_964058865.1 Eleocharis quinqueflora
ATCACTACACTGGTATGTTGTGGTATGCTTTCTTACTCTTTTGGAATTCATGATGTGGTCATTCTTGGATACAACAGAGTAGCTCTGGCACAACAAAGAAGGCGAACAGTCTTTTTGGCGGGAGCAGTCTGTGGGTTAGGATTCTCTTGGACTCGATATTGATCAGGTATGTGTTAATTAGAATTAGGGGTAGAATCGGTATTTAATTAAAAAGCTGATTGTTTTTTAATTAAGAAATCATAAAAATATGATTAGTGGTAAAAACAGAAATTAGTAGTGTTTTTAAGTGGCATTCTAGCAAAAGAAAGTTTTTGAGTGACAAAAAAACAAATTGAGTGTTTTTGAGTGGCAAAAACACGATTTTCCCTCTTAATTTTAATATTTAGTACGAACTGACGTCAATGTGTTATTTAAATTATTTTCAATTGTTACTTTTACTTTTGTATCATTAAAAAAATTGTGTGAAATATTGAAGTTTGTGAAACCCGCGAAATCCGCAAAACCCGACCGCCTAAATAAAATATGAATTCGATGGTTTTTATTTTTGATTGGTTGGTTACGAGTTGAAAACACTACAACCCGAATGACATCTAACGAGTTGAAAAACTATACGAAATCCGATCAACCCGACCCATTTACACCCCTAACAAAATCAGATGCCACAGAAGATTTTGCTGTTGAGAAGCTGTAACAGAAAATAATTTAATCATTGTACTAATTGTAACAAACAACTAGTTACAACAACAATGCTTTACTTTTTCGTTGCTATAAATATGTACAATAACCTTAATAATAGGATCAGTTGTTTTGTCCTCAATTTTGATTGTTAATAGGAGTTTATGGAGACCCTATCATAATTCTAATCCTTACATCTGGAATAAAATCTCCAAACTACTCAAACTTACTCAATCAACATGCGTTCTTGGGAATTTTAATGCCATAATAGAAGAGGCTAACAAAGTTGGCGAGAATTGTTATTTTAATTGAAATAACCGAAAGTTTAGGGCTTTTGTCCACAATAGTGCTTTAATAGATCTGGGATATAAAAGTCCGGCTTATACTGAAGCCTTATGGCAGATGGGCCCTGATAAAACTCCTGGCCCAGATGGAATTAATACTCGTTTCTTGAAATATAACTGGCATCTATTAGGTCCAGATATTATAGCCCATATTCAATACGCATATGAAACATGTTACGTACCAAAAGACTGGTTGAGATCTAAGATTGTACTTATCCCAAAAGGTGATGATCCCCAAACCTCAAAAGATTACCGTCCAATTACCTTAGGTAACACTGTTTACAGATTGCTGATGAAGATACTTACAAACAAAATGAAAACTATTATGCCATTGATTATAAGTCAGAACCAATCAGGTTTCATTCAGGGTAGAGGAGCTTAAGACAACATTATTCTAGTTAGAGAAATACTACACACTTTCAACAGAAAATCTTACAGACAACAATCTTTTCTTCTCAAAGCGGATATCTTTAAAACATTTGATAACGTTAACTGGAATTTTCTTCAAGCAATACTACTATGGTTTCAAATGCCTACCATAATACAACCCATCATGACTTGCCTCAAAGAAAGTACCATCACCTTACTTCTAAATGGCCGATCAGATGGATTCTTCACACCCCAAAAAGGTCTTAAGCAGGGATGCCCACTATCTCCTTTTCTATTCATTATGGGTATGGAGATATTAACGAGATTGCTGAACACAGCTCAGCAAGGAGGACACACCCTGGGTCTAAAGCTAGCAAGGAGGACACCACCAATGACATACCTTATGTTTGCTGATGACCTATTAGTTATGGGTAGTGCTAAAAGTCAAGAAGTGATCAAGATTGCCCAAATACTTGTCAACTTTGCTCATATCTCTGGTCTTCAACAAATCCTCAGAAAAACATAGTCTTATTTAGTCATCCATGCTCCCTACATAATATAATCAATACTATGAAGGTTTTGAATGCCAAACATCCAACAAATGATGACAAATACTAAGGTGTACAAATCTCACAAAACAAATCTTTTCAAAAAGCATCTCATAGAGATATAATAGCCAAGGTGCATAAAAGACTTGCTGGATGGAAGTGTATCACTTTATCTATACTAGGTAGAATGGTGCTTATTCAAAGTGTTCTTACGACCTTACCCATATACTTCATGGCTACTACCTTGCTGCACCAAAACACAATACATGAACTATAGAAAATAATGGCCAGATTTTTATAGGGAGCACTTAAGAAAGACAAATACTTATCCCTTATTGCATGGCATAAACTTTGTGCGCCTAAGGACAAGGGAGGATTAGGTTTTAAATCCATTCATCATTTTAATAAGGCCCTATTTTTCAAGTCTATATGGGATTTGGCTTCCTATAAAGACAAATTATGGGTCCAGGTGTTGTCAACAAAATACTATACAAGGAGAAAATTCTGGGAACTAAAAAATTCGTCAAATGCTAGTCCCTTCTGGATGCAAATACTACATCTTAAAGAAGAGCTCAAGCCTCACTTATCTGTGTACAAATCCACGACCCAATCTGGAAATCTTCAACACACATTATTATAGGGACCTCAACAGAAAACTACATATATCATAAAGGAGGGGTACCAAATAATTACTGCACCTATACATAGAGCAATATCTTGTAGTATTAATCAGGATATGCCAGACATCTGGACTAAACTTTGGAAAATGAAGGAAATCCAGCCAAGGGTTATCACTTACATCTAGAAAATTCTTAGAGGGATCTTGCCAACAGCTTGTAGGCTGCACCAGAGAATACCACAAATAAATTCTACATGTGCAAGATGTGGAAACCAATAGGAAACTAATGAACACGCAATTTTTCACTGTCCAGGATCTAAGGCAGTCTGGTTTGCCCCTCAAATCTCTTTGAGAACCGATCAACTACCTCAACATGCACCTTAGAATATCAAATGGGCGTTCGTGACGCTCTCAAAAAATCAATTATTATCTTTCTTCACTCTGGCCTAGTCGATTTGAAAATCACGATGTAATCAATTATTCAAGGGAGAAAATTTTGATGTTCAGGGTACAATTGCAAATGCTTTGGTTATGATGGCAAATTCACCTAACAATCTTAACGCTTTGATTTCCAAACAACAATCTGCGGCCATGAGAAACTATAACTTACAATCGGAAGAACAATTTCTTCTTATTGATGGTTCTTGGAGTCCTGATAATCAAGTAGCCATTGCTGGCATCCTTTATGATACTATCGAACAACCTATTAAGCAGTGGGCATTTCATCGCACAATGCCAACACCATTCATCACTGAAGTGGCAGCATTATACAAAGCCATCCTAGAACTTACATCCATCAATAGCCAACGAAATAATATGACTATCTATTTTGATTGTTTGCTTCTGGTTAAAATTATGAACTCACATTATTTGCAGAAATCGCCATCTATCCAAGATGAGAAGTTGTTGCAGGAATGCCTTCGGATCCTTCAAGGAAGATCATATATATAAATCAAGCATGTAGGAAGGATGTTCGTAAAACAAGCACACAATCTGGCAAATGCAGCGCGTAAGAAAAGATTTCCTAAGATGGCGATAATGGCGACCATGCAGCTACCTGGCACTATTCATCATGTCACTTAGTATACTTATGGCGCAAATTATCCCTCTTAAAATATACTCTTATTTTGATGTAGATATTAAGAGTAGTTTTGTTGTCTATCTTGATATAGCAAACTTGTCTAAGTTGCTTTCACTTATTTTGAAGAGGGATAATGGTAATGGCAAGTATGAACTAGAATGTAAGACATTACTCTAATATAATTAAATGTCTACGGGCTTCAGTTAAAAAAAAAACCTTCTATAAGTTGATGATGAATAATAGAACAATATACATATTCATTTAAAACTTCCTGTTCTCTTTTACAGTATTTTTTATTTCTCTTTATGATATCAGAGTCATAGGTCAACACCATGACAACAAATTCATCAAACTCAAACTCGCCATCTCTAACATATAAACCTTCTTCTTCTCCCCTCAATCCCATGAAAACTATTATCTCCTTGTCTATACCAATTGCTACCAAGCTCAATCAAGATAATTTATTGACTTCGAAATGATAAATTTGACCTCTGATCCATGAATACAACCTCAATCGATTCATTGATTTCACATCTCCTGCTTCAACAATTATCAGAGCTGATGGTTGCATATATCTCATCCCAGAGTACTTACCTTGGCAACGTTAAGATCAAGTGCTATTAGGATGGATTCGATCATCACTTACATAACAATTCAAGCACAGGTTATGTCTTGCTCTACAACACCAAAACTATGGTCAACACTAGTACAAATTTTCTCCTCTTCTTCTCGAGCTCGCTACACTGATTTGAGAAGACAACTTTAGACGATTTCTAAAGGAGCTTCATCATGCTCCGAATTTGTTTAGAAAATCCAACGAATTATAGATGAGTTAGCATTCATCGGATCGTCGGTACCAGATGAGGATCTGGTTCTTGTTGTGCTCAACGATCTCACACCTGAGTTCAATTCCTTTGTCGTTGTCGTCACAACAGCAAGTCGCAACAATCCCCTTTCGTTCTCTAGCATCTATGGTCTTCTACTCAACCATGAGTCTCTTCTCTTTGCTCAGAATTCGATCTCATCGACATGTTCGCACATGCAATAGTGCCAATTATAAGCCTATAATAAATGAGGAATAAAGCAAGCTATCAAGACACAAAGCATGCAAACAAGGGCAAAAAGATACAATGTCAGCTCAAATTTCAAAAAAAACTAGGGACTTAATTACAAAATTTGCCAACACCTCACCAGAATGTAAAAAGATGCAAATGAGGGCTCATAAAGTATTTTCAAGGATTTTACAAGATGTTTATGTGATTGGAGAAATCATTTGAAGCATAATATGTGCAACTGCTGATTGTCATATTATTAAATAATCACATAATACATTTTGAATTTATTCAGAGGTCAAAGCTTAAGGAAACATGGTCAAATTATATACTAATAAATTCTAAAGAAATTTGTTATTTTTTCTATGTTTGAGAAAAAATTTCGATTATTTGAGCCTTCAAAACCAATATGCATGAATTTAAATCGATTTAAACGTTCTTATGGACCTAGTCTACATTGGCACGATTGGTTCCTAGAAGCTGTCAGCTGCTTGGCTTACATGAATAGTGCTCACTCAAATACAGAACAGAAGGGATCAACTCCTTGTGCCTCATTAAGCCTGACATGTGGGTCCCTTGCCTCATCAAGCGTTTCCCAAACTCTAAACATGGCATTGTCAGTGACACATTAGCCATTAAGTCCTCTTGTCCGAGTTCTAAGCACCTGACTAGACCCAATGAAAGAAAAGAAGAGAGAGAATAAGAACACAACCAACCAGCTGCTGACGTGTCCTCTTCTCTTCTTCCTGGGGAACTCTCTCTCGATTCAGCGAATTAGAGGTCTCCAATGAATCTTCAACTCTCTATTCCTTAAGAGTTAAGATGTAAGTAATATGCCAATCAAAAGATGAGAGTGAGGAGAACATCATGGTAATCATCGATGAATTTAAGGATAAAAGAATAAGCAAGGAAGTTCAAGTCAAAATTCAACAACACCTGGTCAATATGGTGATTTAAGCCACCTAAAATCAAAAGAAGATGCTTGGCAGGCTACACTCAATTCCCTTTTTAGAGTTGATGACAAGTGGGCCTAGGCACTTGGGGTGATGTTATCTGTCAATGGTCTCACATCACTCAATTGAGCACAAATGAAGCTTGACATGCCTTAATTGATGTTTAAACAACCTAGCTTGGTTTGCTGACTTGGCAAGAGGTAAAACAGTAAAAAAAATGATCCAAAAGATTTTAGAAGCTTCTATACCCTTGACAAGATTGCTGACCTCACTCTTGTACCAGCAAAGGACACATGAGGATCTTAGGAGAGCCAATAGGGTGAAAGAACATGAATTAATGCCTAGGTGAAACAATCTGGTCCCTAGGTGAATTAAATCAAAAGCCAAGATCAAAGATGCCTTTTGCAAGTTAGTTGGGACTTCTAGAAGCACAATTAGTGTCTAAACGCTGCATTGGGACCATTTATAGACTATGATGTAGCATAAAAGACTATACAAGCTCAAATGAAGTAGAAATGAAGAAAAGCAACATAAAAATCAATAGAAATATAAATCTAATGTAATCCTAAGTTGGCTAGCCTATAAATACATGTAAAAATATCAAATCAAATACCTTTCTACTATTAGAAAAATCCTAGAGGTGATTGAACTCGTTTAATTCACGTATTGATGAGTTATGGAAGGTTACTATTCAAACTTACTAACTAATTCATGTATTTTTTATGAACAAAAATTAAATTAGGATTAATTCAATCTCAGATTCTGAAAAAATAAGGCTGAAAATAGAACTAAAATACAAAATAGTTTTAATGATCAAAATTCAAAACTTTTTACACATAAATGTTCATTTTGGCTTTCTAGTCATGAATTTAAGCTTCAAACATCATGTCAGCCACAAAATCGATTTGCATCCATAAAAACCAAATAAGCCACAAAATCTCCTAAGTTCCAGATCTGCACTAGTACTAAGCTTAAGCCTCCCCTTCGAGTTTGTTGTCTTTTGATTTGGATTTCAATCTTTGCATGAATTTGTAGTTTGACATGTATATTTTAAATTTCTCATCTTCAAAATATATGTTCTTTGTACATATTGTAAGAAATTCAAGCTTGAAATCAAACAAAACTCTTTTGAAACTACGCATTTTGTGCGGAAGCCTCCAGTGACCTTTCTGAGTCATATTTGAATCCTTTCTTGATCTTCTCAAGCTTTGATGTCTTTAGGTTTATGAAACAAACATCTAAACTAAAAAAATCAATCATCAAACTTCTTTTCATGCATTTAAAGACATGTTGTGCATTAGAAAAAGTTTGGTGCTCAGCTGAACCCTAAATTGAGCTAAACTGAACCAATACTTTAATTTTAGCTTGAGCTTGACATGGAATGCTTGAATAATGATTGCATGATGTTTATCTTAGAATGGGATCCTAAGGTCACATGCTAGTGCGAAAGTGTTTTATCAAATACAATTCAAACTTTTGGACCTAATCACCTAGCTAAAATCACAATCAAGCAAGTACTAAATAACAATTGAGCAATTCAATCAATAAAGTGCAAATATAGTAAAAAGTGAGAGTAAAGAGCAAGAGAGAGCAAGAGAACACACTATGTAACATGGTTCGACCTACAAACAAACTAGGCCTACATCCACGGGACCCCCATATCCAAAAATACCTTTCAGTACTGCTTTCACTAAATCACAAGTGTTCTTACAATTGCGGAACCTATCTTTGGTTTCTTCTCAACAAGACAATCAATCTTAGGTTCCTAGACCTATGCAAGGGGCTACACCGCTCTACAAGGTAAATGTGTCTGATTGACAACACAATCAAGGACGTGGATTAACTACTTGACAAGCAATGTAGTTCACCAAACTAAAACAATAACAAGTTGATCTATCAGATTGACAATTATATAATTAGCTATCCTATACACTCTCAAGGTGTGGATGCTGAAGGAGAAGACTTTTGTGCTCTTTTTGGTGCTCAATTTTATGCTTGAAAAATTGGGGAGGACTTTCTTAGTTGATATGGTTCTAATCCCTAAGGTTTATATAGGTAGGACACATCTTGAAGTCCTGAATCTTGGTATGCACTGATTCCGTTACAGAATTGACCTAACCTATTACAGAACCCATTGTAACAGGTTGGTGCCTTTCCCAAAATGCCCTTCAATGCATCTCTAGCTGACTTATGGGCACTCCTGGACAGGAACTCATTGTGACTGTTAGATAACCCGTTATGACGGGTTGGCAACACGTTGTGACGGGTATGGGATGCGTTATCGTAATGCATGGCTCTACCAAACTGCCAAAATCCCCTGTCTTCCATCTCTTCTTCTCTACAATTCGTTACAACGGATTGGTGACCCGTTGTGACGAGTGGGCAACCTATTATGACAAGTAGGAAACCATTGTGACAGGTTCTCCATGCGTTACAATAACGCATGGCTCTGCCAAGCCTCTGTTTTTTATAGACCTATTTTATACGCATGGGAACGCGTGGTCTAGCATATTATTTTGACCAGCATTTACGTACTTTTAGCTTTATGTAGTGTAAAAGCATGCAAGTTCGTGGAAATTCCCTTGTTGTCGATCTTAAATGCAGGTACAAGAGATTTGAGAAGAAACATACGATAAATCTAGACTCTAGACGTCAAGATGATAAAAATATACCAATTCAGCCTTTCTTTGCGGACCCAAGAGAATTCTTACGTCCGCAAAACTTTCCGTCCAAGGTTCCAGAGAAGACCCAGACCAAAGTCTTGCCGACGCAAATATTTTCTTGCGTCCGCAAAACTTTCTGTCCAAGTTCTAGAGAGACCAAGACCAAGTTCTTGCGAACGCAAGGAATTCCTTGCATCCGCAAAACTTTCCTGCCGATTTCCAGAGAACCAGACATGAATCCTTGCGGACGCAAAGATTTGGGTTCTTTTTCAAAATTCAAGGTTTCAAAAGAGGAAAGTCTCCAGGATTGTTACGATTCTTGTCTTGGCTTCTTCCCTAATCTTTCTACTCTCTTCCTAGGCAATTTTGGAGGTGAACAACGAGATCTAGGGCTTGAGCAAAGGGTGAGAAGACGAAGGCATCAATTTAAACTAGTTTAGGGGTTTTACTGACTCTCTCTCTCTCTCTCTCTCTCTTTATCTCTAGATTTGATGTCTTTTGTATTCTCTTTTGTACTTGTAACCGTCATGAGAGGCTAAACACCTCTCCAGGGTGTAGGTTTACCATGAAACTTGCTTACTAGCAAACAATGCTTTGAATTATTGTTGTGTGAATTGTTTTTTCCTACTACGAGAAGTATTTTGATCCGAGTACTTCATTTATGGGTGGTAAGCTTTCAAGAAAACTCCAAACCTATTAGGAAACCACCACGAAAAAGCGTAGAATACCACTCTAAGTGCTTCATGCCTGATTACTTCATTTATGGGTGGTAGCCATTCAAGAAAACACCACAAAGCATATTTTCCTACTACGAGAAGTATTTTTGATCCGATTACTTCGTTTATGGGTGGTAACAATTCAAGAAAACACCACAAAGCATCTTATCCTACTAGGAGAAGTGGTTTTTATTCGATTACTTCATCTATTGTTGGTAACCATAAACACCACAAAGCATCTTATCATGGCACGAGAAGTGTTTCTGATCCGACTCTTCATTTATGATTGGTAACTTTACAAAAACTCTAAACCTTTCATGAAACCACCACAAAGAAGCATATAATAGTGCTTCATATTTGAATAATTCATTTATGGGTTGTAAACATTCAAGAAAACACCAAAAAACATCTTATCCCGCTACGGGAAGTGTTTCTAATCAGAGTACTTCATTTATGGGTGGTAATCTTTCAAGAGAACTCCAAACCTTTCAGGAAACCACCATGAAGAAGCGTAGAATGCCACTCTAAGCGCTTCATGTCTGATTACTTTATTTTTGGGTGGAAAATGTTCAAGAAAACACCACAAAGTATTTTATTCTGCAACAAGAAGTGTTTCTGATCTGAGTACTTTATTTATGGGAGATAACCATTAAAGAAAACACCACAAAGCATCATATCCTTCTACGAGAAGTGTTTCTGTAATGATTACTTCATTTATGAGTGGTAACCTTCCAAGAAAACTCTAAAGGTTTCATGAAACCACCACGAAGAAGCATAGAATACCATTCTAAGTGTTACATGTCTGATTACTTGATTTATGGGTGGTAATCTTTCAAGAAAACTCCAAACCTTTCAGGAAATCATCATGAAGAAACATAGAATACCACTCTGAACGCTTCATGACTATTACTTCAATTATGGGTGGGAAACATTCAAGAAAACACCAGAAAGCATCTTATCCTCCTACAAGAAGTGTTTCTGATCTGAGTACTTCATTTATGGGTGGTAACCATTCAAGAAAACACCACAAAGCATCTTATCCAACTGCGAGAAGTGTTTCTGATCTGATTACTTCATTTATGAGTGGTAACTTTCCAAGAAAACTCTAAACCTTTCATCAATCCACCACGAAGAAGCATAGAATACCACTCTAAGTGCTTTATATCTGATTAATTCATTTAAGCGCGATAAACATTCTACAGAACACCACAAAGCGTCTTATCATGGCACGAGAAGTGTTTCTGATCCGAGTACTTCATTTATGGGTGGAAACCTTTCAAGAAAACTCCAAACCTTTCAGGAAACCACCACGAAGAAGCATGGAAGACCACTCTCCGTGCTTCATGTCTGATTACTTAATTTATGGGTGATAAACATTCAATAAAACACCACAAAGCATCTTATCCTGCTACGAGAAGTGTTTCTGATCCGGGTACATTTATGGGTGGTAACCATTCAAGAAAACACCACAAAGCATCTTATCATACTACAAAAAGTGTTTCTGATATGATTACTTCATTTGTGAGTGATAACTTTCCAAGAAAACTCTAAACCTTTCATGAAACCACCATGAAGAAGCATATAATACCACTCTAAGTGCTTCATGTCTGATTACTTCATTTATGGGTGGTAAACATTCAAGAAAACACCACAAAGCATCTTATCGTGGCACGGCAAGTGTTTCTGATCCAAGTACTTCATTTATGAGTCGTAAGCTTTCAAGAAAACTCCAAACCTATCAGAAAACCACCACAAAGAAGCGTATAATACCACTCTAAGTGCTTCATGTCTGATTACTTCATTTATGGGTGGTAACCATTCAAGAAAACATCCCCAAATCATCTTTTCCCACTACGAGAAGTGTTTTTGATCCGATTACTTCGCTTATGGGTGGTAACAATTCAAGAAAACACCACAAAGTATCTTACCTACTAGGAGAAGTGGTTTTTATCCGATTAGTTCATCTATTGTGACAATCATTCAAGAAAACACCACAAATCATCTTATCCTACTACGAGAAGTATTTATGATCTTACTCTTCATTTATGATTGGTAACTTTGCAAGGAAACTCTAAACCTTTCATGAAACCACCACGAAGAAGCATATAATAATACCATTCTAGGTGCTTCATAATTGATTAATTCATTTATGGGTTTTAAAAATTCAAGAAAACACCACAAAACATCTTATCCTGCTTGGAGAGGTGTTTCTATTTAGAGTACTTCATTTATGGGTGGCAATATTTCAAGAGAACTCCAAATCTTACAGGAAACCACCACAAAGAAGCGTAGAATGCACCTCGAAGCACTTCATGTCTGATTACTTCATTTATGGGTGACAAACATTCAATAAAACACCTCAAAGCATTTTATCCAGCTACAAGAAGTGTTTCTGATCCGAGGACTTCATTTATGGGAGATACAAGAAAACACCACAAAACATTTTATCCTACTACGAGAAGTGTTTTTTATCCGATTACTTCATTTATAGGTCTTAACAAATTAAGAAAACACCACAAAGCATCTTATCCTTCTAGGAAAAATTGTTTTTGTCTGATTACTTCATTTATTGGTGGTTACTATTCAAGAAAACACCACAAATCATCTTATCCTACTACGAGAAATATTTTTGATCTGACTCTTCATTTATGATTGGTAACTTTCCAAGAAAACTCTAAACCTTTCATTAAACCACCATTAAGAAGCATATCATTCTAGCTTCTTCATATTTGATTAATTCGTTTATGGTTTGTAAACATTCAAGAAATCACCACAAAGCATTTTATCCCGCTACGAGAAGTGTTTCTAATCAGAGTGCTTCATTTATGGCTGGTAATCTTTCAAGAGAACTCCAAAACTTTCAGGAAACCACCACGAAGAAGCGTAGAATGACACTCTAAGTGCTTCATGTCTGATGACTTCATTTATGAGTGGCAAACATTCAAGAAAACACCTCAAAGCATTTTATCCTGCTACGAGAAGTGTTTCTGATCCGATTACTTCATTTATGGGAGATAATCATTCAAGAAAACACCACAAAGCATCCAATCCTACTACGAGAAGTGTTTCTGATATGATTACTTCATTTAAGAGTGGTAATCTTCCATGAAAACTTTAAACCTTTCATGAAACCACCACAAAGAAGCATAGAATACCATTCTAAGTGCTTCATGTCGGATTACTTCAATTATGGGTAGTAAACATTCAAGAAAACATCGCAAATCATATTATCCTGCAACAAGAAGTGTTTCTGATCCGAGTACTTCATTTATGGATGCTAACCATTCAAGAAAACTCCAAATCGTTTAGGAAACCACCACGAAGAAAAGTAGAATACCACTCTAAGCGCTTGAAGACTATTTCTTCATTTATGGGTCATAAACATTCAACAAAACACCACAAAGCATCTTATCCTGCTACGAGAAGTGTTTCTGATCTGAGTACTTCATTTATGGGTGGTAACCATTCAAGTAAACACCACAAAGCATCCTATCCTACTACGAGAAGTGTTTCTGATATGATTACTTCATTTATGAGTGGTAACCTTCCAAGAAAACTTTAAACCTTTCAAGATAGAATACAATTCTAAGTGCTTCATGTCTAATTACTTCATTTATGGGTGGTAAACATACAAGAAAATTCCGCAAAGTATCTTATCCTACTACGAGAAGTATTTTTTATCCGAGTACTTCATTTATGGGTGGTAACCTTTCAAAAAAACTCCAAACCTTTCAGGAAACCACAACGAAGAAACGTCAAATATAACTCTAACCGTTTCTTGACTGATTACTTCGTTTATGGGTGGTAAAAATTCAACAAAACATCACAAAGCATCTTATCCTGCTATGACAAGTGTATCTGATCCGAGTACTTCATTTATGGTTTCTAACCATTCAAGAAAACTCCAAATCGTTCAGGAAATCACCACGAAGAAACGTAGAATACCAATCTAAGCGCTTCATGACTATTTCTTCATTTTTGGGTCGTAAACATTCAACAAAACACCACAAAGCATCTTATCTTGCTACGAGAAGTGTTTCTAATCCGAGTACTTCATTTATGGGTGGTAACCATTCAAGTAAACATCACAAAGCATCCTATCCTACTACGATAAGTGTTTCTGATATGATTACTTCATTTAAGAGTGGTAACTTTCCAAGAAAACTTTAAACCTTTCATGATAGAATACAATCTAAGTTCTTCAGGTCTGATTACTTCATTTATGGGTGGTAAACTTTCAACAAAACATCACAAAAAATCTTATCCTGCTACGAGAAGTGTTTCTGATCCCAATACTTCATTTATGAGTGGTAACCGTTCAAGAAAACATCACAAAGCATCTTATCCTGCTACGAGAAGTGTTTCTGATCCGAGTACTTCATTTTTGGGTGGTAACCTTACAAGAAAACTCCAAACTTTTCAGAAAACCAACATGAAGAAGGGTATAATACCACTCCAAGTGGTTCATGTCTGATTACTTCATTTATGGGTGGTAAACATGAAAGAAAACACAACAAAACATCTTATCCTGCTACGAGTGTGTTTTTGATCCGTGTACTTAATTTATGGGTGTTAATCATTCAAGAAAACACCATAAAGCATCTTATCCTACTGCTAGAAGTGTTTCTGATCTGATTACTTCATTTTTGAGTGGTAACCTTCCAAGAAAACTCTAAACCTTTCATAAAACCACCATGAAGATGCATATGGTACCATTCTAAGTGCTTCATGTCTGATTACTTGATTTATGGGTGGTAAGCATTCAAGAAAACACCGCAAATGATCTTATCCTGCTACGAGAAGTATTTCTTTTCTGAGTACTTCATTAATGGGTGGTAACCATTCAAGAAAGCTCCACAAAGCATCTTATCCTACTACAAGAAGTGTTTTTGATCTGATTACTTCTTTTATGGGTGGTAACCATTCATGAAAACACCACAAAGCATCTTGTCCTTCTAGGAGATGTTGTTTTTATCCGATTACTTCATCTATTGGTGGTAACCATTCAAGAAAACATCACAAATAATCTTATCCAACTACGAGAAGTGTTTCTGATCTGACTTCATTTATGATTGGAAACTTTCCAAGAAAACCCTAAACCATTCTTGAAACCACCATTAAGAAGCATAGAATACGATTCTAGATGCTTCATATTTGATTAATTCATTTATTGGTTGTAAACATTTAAGAAAATACCACAAAGCATCTTATCCCCCTACGAGAAGTGTTTCTAATCAGAGTACTTCATTTATGGGTGGTAATCTTTCAAGAAACCACCACGAAGAAGCGTAGAATGTCACTCTAAGTTCTTCATTTCTGATTACTTCATTTATGGGTGGCAAACATTCAAGAAAACACCACAATGCATTTTATCCTGGTACGAGAAGTATTTCTGATCCGAGTACTTCATTTATGGGAGATAACCATTTAAGAAAGCATCACAAAGCATACAATCCTACTACAAAAGTGTTTCTGATATGATTACTTCATTTATGAGTGGTAACCTTCCAAGAAAACTCTAAACCATTCATGAAACCACCATGAAGAATCATAAAATACCATTCTAAGTGCTTCATGTCTGTTTGCTTCATTTATGAGTGGTAATACCGCAAATCATCTAATCATGCTATGAGAAGTGTTTCTGATCCGAACACTTCATTTATAGGTGCTAACCATTCAAGAAAACACCACAAAGCATCCTATCCTACTACGAGAAAGGTTTCTAATTTGATTACTTCATTTATGAGTGGTAACCTTCCAAGAAAACTTTAAACCTTTCACGAAACCACCACAAAGAAACATATAATACAATTCAATGTGCTTCATGTCTGATTACTTCATTTATGGGTGGTAAACATTCAAGAAAACACTGCAAAGTATCTTATCCTACTACGAGAAATATTTCTGATCCGAGTACTTCATTTATGGGTGATAACCTTTCAAAAAAACTCCAAACCTTTCAGGAAACCACAACGAAGAAACGTCAAATACCACTCTAAGCGTTTCTTGACTGACTACTTCGTTTATGGGTGGTAAACATTCAACAAAACACCACAAAGCATCTTATTCTGCTACGAGAAGTGTTTCTGATCTGAGTACTTCATTTATGAGTAGTAACCGTTCAAGAAAACATCACAAATAATCTTATCCAACTACGAGAAGTGTTTCTGATCTGACTCTTCATTTATGATTGGAAACTTTCCAAGAAAACCCTAAACCATTCTAGAAAACACCACAAAGCATCATATACCCCTACGAGAAGTGTTTCTAATCAGAGTACTTTATTTATGGGTGGTAATCTTTCAAGAGAACCCCAAAACTTTCAAGAAACCACCACGAAGAAGCGTAGAATGTCACTCTAAGTGCTTCATTTCTGATTACTTCATTTATGGGTGGTAAACATTCAAGAAAACACTGCAAAGCATCTTATCCTGCTACGAGAAGTGTTTCTGATCCGAGTACTTCATTTATGGGAGGTAACCTTCCAAAAAAACTCCAAACCTTACAGGAAAACACAACGAAGAAACGTCGAATACCTAAGCGTTTCTTGACTGATTACATTGTTTATGGGTGGTAAACATTCAACAAAACATCACAAATCATCTTATCCTGCTACGGGAAGTGTTTCTGATCCGAGTACTTCATTTATGAGTGGTAACCGTTCAAGAAAACACCACAAAGCATTTTATCCTGCTACGAGAAGTGTTTCTGAACCGAGTACTTCATTTATGGGTGGTAACCTTCCAAGAAAACTCCAAACTTTTCAGGAAATAATCACGAAGAAGCGTAGAATGCCACTATAACCGTGTTATGTCTAATTACATCATTTATGGGTGGGAAACATTCTAGAAAACACCACAAAGCATTTTATTCTGCTACGAGAAGTGTTTCTGATCCGACTACTTCATTTATGGGTGATAACCATTCAAGAAAACACCACAAAGTATCCTATCATACTATGAGAAGCATAAAATACAATTCCAAGTGCTTCATGTCTGATTACTTCATTTATGCGTGATAAACATTCAAGAAAACACCAAACCATTCAGGAAATCACTACGAAGAAACGTCGAATACCACTGTAAGCATTTCTTGACAGATTACTTAATTTATTGATGGTAAACATTCAAAAAAACATCACAAAGCATCTTATCCTGCTACAAGAAGTGTTTCTAATCCGAGTACTTCATTTTCGGGTGGAAACCATTCAAATCCAGCTACGAGAAGTGTTTGTAGTAAGATTCCTTTATTTATGAGTGGTAACCTTCCATTAAAACTCTAAACCTTTCTTGAAACCACGACGAAGAAGCATAGAATACCACTCTAAGTGCTTCATGTCTGATTACTTCATTTATGGGTGACAAACATTAAAGAAAATACCACAAAGGATCTTATCATACTACAAGAAGAATTTCTGATCGTGTACTTATTATGGGTGCTAATCATTCAATAAAACACCACAAAGCAACTTATCCTACTACGAGAAGTGTTTGTGATATTATTACATCATTTGTGAGTGGTAATTTTCCATGAAAACACTAAACCTTTCATGAAACCACCATTAAGAAGCATAAAATACCATTCTAGGTGCTTCATATTTGATTAATTCATTTATGGGTTGTAAATATTCGAGAAAATACCACAAAGCATCTTATCCCGCTACGAGAAGTATTTCTAATAAGAGTACTTCATTTATGGGTGGTAATCTTTCAAGTGAACTCCAAAACTTTCAGGAAACCACCACGAAGAAGCCTAGAATGCCACTCTAAGTGCTTCATGTCTGATTACTTCATTTATGGGTGGCAAACATTGAAGAAAACACAACAAAGCATTTTATCCTGGTACGAGAAGTGTTTCTGATCCGAGTACTTCATTTATGGGAGATAACCATTCAAGAAAACACAACAAAGCAACCAATCCTACTACGAGAAGTATTTCTGATAAGATTAATTGATTTATGAGTGGTAACCTTCAAAGAAAACTCTAAACCTTTCATGGAACCCCAAAGAAGAAGCATATAATACCATTCTAATGCTTCATGTCTGAATACTTCATTTATGGGTGATACACATTCAAGAAAACACCGCAAATCATCTTATCCTGCTACGAGAAGTGTTTCTGATCCAAGTACTTCATTTATGGGTGCTAACCTTTCAAGAAAACACCAAACTCTTCAGGAGAGCACCACGAAGAAGCGTGGAATGACACTCTAACCGTTTCATGTCTAATTACATCATTTATGGGTGGCAAACATTCAAGTAAACACCACAAAGCATTTTATTCTGCTACGAGAAGTGTTTCTGATACGACTACTTCATTTATGGGTGATAACCATTCAAGAAAACATCACAAAGCATCCTATCCTACTATGATAAGCATAGAATACCATTCCAAGTGCTTCATGTCTGATTACATCATTTATTGGTGGTAAACATTCAAGAAAACACTAAACCATTCAGAAAACCACCACGAAAAAACGTCGAATAGCAATGTAAGCATTTCTTGACAGATTACTTCATTTATTGGTGGTAAACATTCAAAAAAACATCACAAAGCATCTTACCAGCCACGAGAAGTGTTTCTAATTCGAGTACTTCATTTTCGGATGGTAACCATTCAAATCCAGCTACAAGAAGTGTTTGTAGTAAGATTACTTTATTTATGAGTGGTAACCTTCCATGAAAACTCCAACCGTTTCTAGAAACCACGACGAAGAAGCATAGAATACAACTCTAAGTGCTTCATGTCTGATTACTTCATTTATGGATGGGAAACATTCAAGAAAACACCACAAAGGATCTTATCATACTACGAGAAGAATTTATGAACTGTGTACTACATTTATGGGTGATAATAATTCAAGAAAACACCACAAAGCAACTTATCATACAACGAGAAGTGTTTATGATATTATTACATCATTTGTGAGTGGTAACTTTCCAAGAAAACACTAAACCTTTCTTGAAACGACCTTTAAGAAGCATAGAATACCATTCTAGGTGCTTCATATTTGATTAATTCATTTATGGGTTGTAAATATTCGAGAAAACAACACAAAGCATCTTATCCCGCTACGAGAAGTGTTTCTAATAAGAGTACTTCATTTATGGGTGATAATCTGTCAAGTGAACTCCAAAACATTCAGGAAACCACCACGAAGAAGCGTAGAATGCAACTCTAAGTGCTTCATGTCTGATTACTTCATTTATGGGTGGCAAACATTGAAGAAAACACAACAAAGCATTTTATCCTGGTACGAGAAGTGTTTCTGATCCAAGTACTTCATTTATGGGAGATAACCATTCAAGAAAACACAACAAAGCAATCAATCCTACTACGAGAAGTGTTTCTGATAAGATTAATTGATTTATGAGTGGTAACCTTCAAAGAAAACTCTAAACCTTTCATGAAACCCCGAAGAAGAAGCATATAATACCATTCTAATGCTTCAAGTCTGAATACTTCATTTATGGGTGGTACACATTCAAGAAAACACCGCAAATCATCTTATCCTGCTACGAGAAGTGTTTCTGATCCAAGTACTTCATTTATGGGTGCTAACCTTTCAAGAAAACACCAAACTCTTAAGGAGAGCACCACGAAGAAGCGTGGAATGGCACTCTAACCGTTTCATGTCTAATTACATCATTTATGGGTGGCAAACATTCAAGTAAACACCACAAAGCATTTTATTCTGCTACGAGAAGTGTTTCTGATACGACTACTTCATTTATGGGTGATAACCATTCAAGAAAACATCACAAAGCATCCTATCCTACTATGATAAGCATAGAATACCATTCCAAGTGCTTCATGTCTGATTACATCATTTATTGGTGGTAAACATTCAAGAAAACACTAAACCATTCAGAAAACCACCACGAAAAAACGTCGAATAGCAATGTAAGCATTTCTTGACAGATTACTTCATTTATTGGTGGTAAACATTCAAAAAAACATCACAAAGCATCTTATCCAGCCACGAGAAGTATTTCTAATTCGAGTACTTCATTTTCGGATGGTAACCATTCAAATCCAGCTACGAGAAGGTTTGTAGTAAGATTACTTTATTTATGAGTGGTAACCTTCCATGAAAACTCGAAACCTTTCTAGAAACCACGACTAAGAAGCATAGAATACAACTCTAAGTGCTTCATGTCTGATTACTTCATTTATGGATGGGAAACATTCAAGAAAACACCACAAAGGATCTTATCATACTACGAGAAGAATTTATTAACTGTGTACTTCATTTATGGGTGATAATAATTCAAGAAAACACCACAAAGCAACTTATCCTACAACGAGAAGTGTTTATGATATTATTACATCATTTGTGAGTGGTAACTTTCCAAGAAAACACTAAACCTTTCATGAAACGACCTTTAAGAAGCATAAAACACCATTCTAGGTGCTTCATATTTGAATAATTCATTTATGGGTTGTAAATATTCGAAAAACACCACAAAGCATCTTATCCCGCTACGAGAAGTGTTTCTAATAAGAGTACTTCATTTATGGGTGGTAATCTGTCAAGTGAACTCCAAAACTTTCAGGAAACCACCACGAAGAAGCGTAGAATGCCACTCTAAGTGCTTCATGTCTAATTACTTCATTTATGGGTGGCAAACATTGAAGAAAACACAACAAAGCATTTTATCCTGGTACGAGAAGTGTTTCTGATCCGAGTACTTCATTTATGGGAGATAACCATTCAAGAAAACACAACAAAGCAACCAATCCTACTACGAGAAGTGTTTCTGATAAGATTAATTGATTTATGAGTGGTAACCTTCAAAGAAAACTCTAAACCTTTCATGAAACCCCGAAGAAGAAGCATATAATACCATTCTAATGCTTCATGTCTGAATACTTCATTTATGGGTGGTACACATAAAAGGAAACACCGCAAATCATCTTATCCTGCTACGAGAAGTGTTTCTGATCCAAGTACTTCATTTATGGGTGCTAACCTTTCAAGAAAACACCAAACTCTTCAGGAGAGCACCACGAAGTAGCGTGGAATGGCACTCTAACCGTTTCATGTCTAATTACATCCTTTATGGTTGGCAAACATTCAAGTAAACACCACAAAGCATTTTATTCTGCTACGAGAAGTGTTTCTGATACGACTACTTCATTTATGGGTGATAACCATTCAAGAAAACATCACAAAGCATCCTATCCTACTATGAGAAGCATAGAATACCATTCCAAGTGCTTCATGTCTAATTACATCATTTATTGGTGGTAAACATTCAAGAAAACACTAAACAATTCAGAAAACCACCACGAAAAAACGTCGAATAGCAATGTAAGCATTTCTTGACAGATTACTTCATTTATTGGTGGTAAACATTCAAAAAAACATCACAAAGCATCTTATCCAGCCACGAGAACTGTTTCTAATTCGAGTACTTCACTTTCGGATGGTAACCATTCAAATCCAGCTACGAGAAGGTTTGTAGTAAGATTACTTTATTTATGAGTGGTAACCTTCCATGAAAACTCCAAACCTTTCTAGAAACCACGACGAAGAAGCATAGAATACAACTCTAAGTGCTTCATGTCTGATTACTTCATTTATGGATGGGAAACATTCAAGAAAACACCACAAAGGATCTTATCATACTACGAGAAGAATTTATGAACTGTGTACTTCATTTATGGGTGATAATAATTCAAGAAAACACCACAAAGCAACTTATCCTACAATGAGAAGTGTTTATGATATTATTACATCATTTGTGAGTGGTAACTTTCCAAGAAAATACTAAACCTTTAATGAAACGACCTTTAAGAAGCATGGAATACCATTCTAGGTGCTTCATATTTGATTAATTCATTTATGGGTTGTAAATATTCGAGAAAACACCACAAAGCATCTTATCCCGCTACGAGAAGTGTTTCTAATAAGAGTACTTCATTTATGGGTTGTAATCTGTCAAGTGAACTCCAAAACTTTCAGGAAACCACCACGAAGAAACGTAGAATGCCACTCTAAGTGCTTCATGTCTGATTACTTCATTTATGGGTGGCAAACATTGAAGAAAACACAACAAAGCATTTTATCTTGGTACGAGAAGTGTTTCTGATCCGAGTACTTCATTTATGGGGGATAACCATTCAAGAAAACTCAACAAAGCAACCAATCCTACTACGAGAAGTGTTTCTGATAAGATTAATTGATTTATGAGTGGTAACCTTCAAAGAAAACTCTAAACCTTTCATGAAACCCCGAAGAAGAAGCATATAATACCATTCTAATGCTTCATGTCTGAATACTTCATTTATGGGTGGTACACATTCAAGAAAACACCGCAAATCATCTTATCCTGCTACCAGAAGTGTTTCTGATCCAAGAACTTCATTTATGGGTGCTAACCTTTCAAGAAAACACCAAACTCTTCAGGAAAGCACCAAGAAGAAGCGTGGAATGACACTCTAACCGTTTCATGTCTAATTACATCATTTATGGGTGACAAACATTCAAGTAAACACCACAATGCATTTTATTCTGCTACCAGAAGTGTTTCTGATACGACTACTTCATTTATGGGTGATAACCATTCAAGAAAACATCACAAAGCATCCTATCCTACTATGAGAAGCATAGAATACCATTCCAAGTGCTTCTTGTCTGATTACATCATTTATTGGTGGTAAACATGTTAGAAATCTGCTGTTAGAAACTATAAATAGTTTCAGTTACTTTTAGCGCAATTAAGAGCTGCAAATGGCTCATTTATTTTTAGCGTTATGCAGTTTCTAATCTTAATGTGACCCGATTAAGTAAGTCATAAATAGATCGTTCTATAATTAGATCATTAGATCTGTGATTAATCTCAAGCGTTGAATTGGTATATGATGGACGTACCAGATTTAGAGTTAAATGTTATATAAAGGATTGGGTCCTCTCTCTCCCTGCTAAGAGTTGTATTCTTCTCCATCAAGAAACGCATAAAGAAATAGGATTAGAGAGAGAAACCGAATTCTGAGAAGGAGAGTAACCGTCATGAGTCAGAAGAAAGAAGAGGAAGTCATTACTGTGAGTATTCTCATCTGATCCGTGAGTAAGTAAAGTAATTGCATCGGTAATCATAATAGATGGCAGCCATTACATCTTCCGTTGTTAATCAAGGTATGTCATCTTAAACAATAGAACATATTAAGTTTGTTTGTGAAATATTCGGTATTGATGATCTTTGGGCTGTTAATTGAATTGTTATCATAATTGATACAGAAAGATCAGAAATAATAAGAAAGTTTTAGATTTGGTATCAGAGCCCAATCAATAACTGAATATTTCCTATGATTGCAATTGATCTGTTCTGTGCTTTACTGTTTTGGCTTTGCACGATTAAAGTTTACTGGTGCAAAATAATTGTTTGAAATTTGAGCATAAAAGTAATTGTTCTGTGACTGATTGTTTTACATAAAGTATGTGTTATCATTCTCTAACTGGTGTACATAAAGCGAGTTAGTATTTACAGCAGTATATTACTTATTTGCATTACTATAGCCCTTATTACCATTGATATTTCACATATTGTTGAATTTTGCATCAAGTCGTTTATGCACATGAGATTTATGATATTGTTAATCACCAAAGTGGTCAAAATCAGAATAATCATTTAGTGCATAAGTGACATAATGATTATTGATAGAAATTGCCAGTTATGATAATACCAATTTAAGGAAGAATTTAAAAATAAAAAAATAAAAAAAGCTGGCGTCACTAATTGATAGAACCTGAGAACTTACCCAAAGGAAAGTCTTGTTCTATAACTAGTTGACATGATGAGGTTTAATAGATATTTTGATTAAATAAATATTGATCATCCAAAGATGTTAGTTCTATTTAATTGAATATATTTATTACCTACTTATGTTTTGGTATTTAATTATGCTAAGTATAAGATAGTATCTACCCAAAGGAGTGCTATATTATACTATTATGTCTATGTCTGAATCGCGTTAGTTATGAGTTTATAGTTATTTCATTTTTAATTTGCAGTAGTTCCCATGAATGCACATGCTTCATCTGTTACATTGTTCACTGGTGTTAATTTTTTCTGAATGGAGAGAACAAGTCAATTTCCATTTAGGTGTTCAGGATCTTGACTTGGCACTCCTTGAGGATAAGCCTGTTGCTCTTACAACAGCTAGTACTGAAGCAGAAAAATCACACCATAAAGCATGGGAACGCAGTAACAGATTGAGCCTTATGTTTATTAAGATGACTGTTGCTAACAACATCAAGTCAACAATTCCACAAACAGAAAGTGCTAAGGAATATATGCAGTTTGTGGAAGAGCATTTTCGTTAAGCTGATAAGTCACTCGCTGGTACTCTTATGGCAGAACTCACGACCATGAAGTTTGATGGGTCACGAACTATGCAAGAGCACATTATAGAGATGACTAATCTTGCAGCAAGGCTAAACTCCCTTGGACTTACAGTAGAGGATTCTTTTCTTGTCCAGTTTATCCTGAACTCGCTACCTTTTGAATATGGACCTTTTCAGATTAACTATAACACTATAAAGGATAAGTGGAACGTTAATGAATTGGCCAGTAGACTTGTTCAGGAAGAAGGACGTTTGAAAAATCAAGTGAATCACTCAGTAAGTTTCGTGAGTAATAAAGCTAGAAAAGAAAGGAAAATCAAGTCACTTCAAGAAGAAAAAGGCACCTGCTAAGAATGGGCAGGATAAGGAAAAGAAGGAACTAAAGGATGTTCAATGTCATTTCTGTAAAAAGAAAGGACATTATCAAAGTGACTGTCCGAAAAGGATAGCTTGGTTCGAAAAGAAAGGTAATTATCTATCTTTCGTATGTTTTGAATCAAATTTAGTTGAAGTTCCTATTAATACATGGTGGCTTGATACTGGTGCTACAACTCATGTTTCCAATAATATGCAGGGATTTCTTACAATCCGAACCATAAATTCAAATGAAGATCGTTTTCTCTTTATGGGAAACGAAATGAAATCTTCAATTGAAGGCATTGGGACTTATCGTCTAATTCTAGAAAGTGGATATGTATTAGACTTATAACCCTTTATGTACCTTCATTATCTAGAAACCTTATTTCCGTGAGTAAGTTGGATATTTCTGGTTTTAGATGTATGTTTGGATCTGGTTGTTTTGATTTATATAAGAATACTGATATTGTTGGTTCTGGTATTCTAATTGATGGTTTATATAAATTGAAACTGAATGACACTTATGCGAATTCCTTGCTGAATGTAGTAAATAATGTTGGATGCAAACGTAGCATGTTGAATGAAAATTCTGCTTTCTTGTGGCATAAAAGACTAGGTCATATATCCAAAGAAAGAATGATGAGATTAGTAAGTAATGAAATTTTGTCAAATTTGAACTTTAGTGATCTAGAATTATGTGTGGATTGTATTAAGGAAAACAAACCAAACATAATAAGAAAGGAGCCACTAGAAGCAGCCAGCTTCTTGAAATAATACACACTGATATTTGCGGACCTATGGACACTTCAGCCTTTAATGGAGAAAAGTATTTCATCACTTTTATTGACGATTTTTCCTGTTATGGTTATGTCTATTTGCTTTATGAAAAATCTCAATCTGTGAATGTCCTTGAGACGTTTGTAAAGGAAGTTGAGAGGCAATTAGATAAAAAGGTGAAAATCATAAGGTCTGATAGAGGTGGTGAATATTATGGTAAATATAATGAGTCAGGCCAGTGTCCAGGTCCATTTGCAAAATTCCTCGAAAGTCATGGCATATGTGCGCAATACACAATGCCATGTACACCACAGCAAAATGGTGTAGCAGAAAGGCGCAATAGGACGTTAATAGATATGATTAGGAGTATGATGTCAGATTCTACACTACCTAAGAATTTGTGGTCGTATGCTCTCAAAACCGCTAATTATTTGTTGAATAGGGTTCCTAGTAAAGCTGTTCAAAAGACTCCTTTTGAGTTATGGACTAACAGGAAACCTAGCTTAAGACACCTGCATGTTTGGGGTTGTCCAGTGGAAGCGAGAATTTATAATCCACATGAAAAGAAATTAGATTCTCGAACGATCAGTGGGTACTTTTTAGGTTACCCTGAGAAATCTAAAGGGTATGTGTTTTACTGTCCTAATCATAGTCCAAGAATTGTAGAAACTGGTAATGCAAGATTCATTGAGAATGGTGAAGTCAGTGGCAGTACTAGAAGAGAAATAGTAGAAATAAAAGAAACAATGGTAAATGTTACATTGCCTAGAATAGTTCCTCCAACTACTATTACTCCAAATGTTGTTCCAGCTGTTGTAGAACAACATGATGATAATGAACAACATATAAATGAAGAAGTACTTCCTGAAGGAAATGACTTACATAATGCTGATATGCATGAACCACAACAAGTAGCATTAAGAAGATCTCAAAGAGATCGTAGGTCAGCTATTTCTAATGATTATGTGGTTTATATACAAGAATCAGATTATGATGTAGGAATCAATGAGGATCCAGTTTCGTTTTCACATGCTATAGAAAGTAAAGAGTCAAAGGAATGGATTAATGCCATGAAAGAAGAGCTGAAATCCATGCAACAGAATGAAGTTTGGGATCTCGTTGAGTTATGGCTGTAAAAGAGTCGGATGCAAATGGGTTTTTAAAACCAAACACGACTCTAATGGTAATATCGAACAGTATAAAGCTAGACTTGTTGCTAAGGGTTACACTCAGAAAGATGGTGTTGATTACAAAGAGACATTTTCTCCTGTTTCGAAAAAGGACTCACTAAGAATAATAATGACATTAGTAGCTCATTATGATTTGGAGTTGCATCAAATGAATGTGAAAACAGCCTTTCTGAATGGAGATCTTGATGAGGATGTTTATATGGATCAACCTAAGGGTTTTTCCGTAGAAGGTAAAGAACAATTGGTGTGTAAACTTAAGAAGTCAATATATGGGCTTAAACAAGCATCCCGGCAATGGTATATTAAGTTCAATACCATTATTACATCTTTTGGTTTTAAGGAAAATACGGTTGATCACTGTATATACCAAAAGATCAGTGGGAACAAGTTTATTTTTCTGGTCCTTTATGTTGATGACATCTTGCTTGCTGCAAATAATTTAAGCATATTGCATGAGACTAAGGAATTTCTCTCAACGAACTTTGAAATGAAAGATATGGGAGAGGCATCCTGTGTGATTGGAATAGAAATATCCCGTGATCGATCACAAGGAATATTGGGATTGTCTCAGAAAGGATATATCGAAAAGATTCTAGAGAGATTTGGAATGAGTAAGTGTTCACCTGGAACAGTTCCTGTACAGAAAGGTGATAAATTCAATCTCATGCAATGTCCTAAGAATGATGTTGAACGAAAGGAAATGGAATCAATTCCATATGCATCTGTTGTTGGTAGCTTAATGTATGCTCAAACCTGTACTGGACCGGATATCAGTTTTGCAGTCGGTATGTTAGGCAGGTATCAAAATAATCCAGGAAGGGAACATTGGCAAGCTGCAAAGAAATTTTTGAGGTACTTACAAGGCACGAAAGATTACATACTCATGTATAGAAGATCCAATGAATTGGAGGTGATTGGATATAGCGATTCAGATTTTGCTGGATGCATCGATACTAGAAAATCGACTTTTGGTTACCTGTTTATGTTTGCTCAAGGTGCCATATCATGGAAAAGTGCGAAACAGACTATCGTTGCTTCATCCACTATGGAGGCAGAATTTGTGGCATGTTTTGAAGCCACAATTCATGCATTATGGTTGCGGAACTTTATTTCAGGACTTGCGGTTGTCGACACCATTAGCAAGCCGCTGAAAATTTATTGTGATAACTCTGCAGCAGTGTTTTTCTCAAAGAACGACAAGTACTCTAAAGGTGCCAAACATATGGAACTGAAGTATCTTGTTGTGAAAGATGAGGTTCAGAAACAAAGAGTGTCAATCATGCACATCAGGACAGAACTTATGATTGCAGACCCTTTGATGAAAGGGTTACAACCAAGACAATTTAAGGAACATGTTCATAGAATGGGTCTTGGTTGTATTAATGATAATTGATGTGTGACATTCTGAGCTCTCTTATGTGTTTCTAATATACAATTATGTGTCTCTTGTTTTAATGTAGTAGTACGTACATTATGTAATTTTAAACAAGAAAGAGTCTTATAAAGATATTATGTTTAATCATTATGATATAAGACATTATGTGGACCATTATGTTGTTTTATATAAATTATGAGTATGAGTGATGGATTGCTGGTATTGTAGTATATGGAAGGGAATGCATTGAATTAATAATGCACAACCGTCATAACTCTCAGCAATTTATCATAGTATGATGATCAACACTTGATATTATGAATAATCGGGTCAAGTGGGAGAATGTTAGAAATCTGCTGTTAGAAACTACAAATAGTTTCAGTTACTTTTAGCGCAATTAAGAGCTGCAAATGGCTCATTTATTTTTAGCTTTATGCAGTTTCTAATCTTAATGTGACCCGATTATTAAGTCATAAATAGATCGTTCTATAATTAGATCATTAGATCTGTGATTAATCTCAAGCGTTGAATTGGTATATGATGGACGTACCAGATTTAGAGTTAAATGTTATATAAAGGATTGGGTCCTCTCTCTCCCTGCTAAGAGTTGTATTCTTCTCCATCAAGAAACGCATAAAGAAATAGGATTAGAGAGAGAAACCGAATTCTGAGAAGGAGAGTAACCGTCAAGAGTCAGAAGAAAGAAGAGGAAGTCATTACTGTGGGTATTCTCATCTAATTCGTGAGTAAGTAAAGTAATTGCATCGGTAATCATAATAGATGGCAGCCATTACATCTTCCGCTGTTAATCAAGGTATGTCATCTTAAACAATAGAACATATTAATTTTGTTTGTGAAATATTCGGTATTGATGATCTTTGGGCTGTTAATTGAATTGTTATCATAATTGATACAGAAAGATCAGAAATAATAAGAAAGTTTTACAAAACATTCAAGAAAACACCAAACCATTCAGAAAATCACCACGAAGAAACATCGAATAACAATGTAAGCATTTCTTGACAGATTACTTCATTTATTGGTGGTAAACATTCAAAAAAACATCACAAAGCATCTTATCCAGCTACGAGAAGTGTTTCTAATTCGAGTACTTCATTTTCGGATGGTAACCATTCAAATTCATCTACGAGAAGTGTTTGTAGTAAGATTACTTTATTTATGAGTGGTCAACTTTATCAAGTTCGGATCTAATTTAATTCTCCTCAAGGAGTGGGTTGAGGTTATTATGTAGATTGATTAATTGTTTTTTTTGTTTTTCATACAAATTGGGTTGATTTGTTTTGAATTCAGAAGCTTCCTTTGATGAAGCTGAGATTTTGCTACCTCTTACTATTGGCACTATTTTTTAAGTGGAACTTTTGGCAAACTTAAAGCAAATGATTTTAAGAAATGGCCATTGATTATTATCAGGAGCTATAAAAATGGCTATGTGTGGCATGATCTTACTGAAGAAGATTTTATACACCCAATCCATGGAAATGAATACGTGCTCAAGGGTACAGAGCTATCGAACCTCGGCCCGACTTCGTTCTCTGAAAATTCAGTCGGCAAGGCATCTTCCACTTCTAGCACAGCTAAGATTCTCGAAACCTCTGAAACAAGCCGAGATGAGTCTGATTTCTTTGCTCCAATGAGGTCACAGGAAAAAAATCTGGGGCTTGCTTAAGTTAAAGGAATACAATGTCTACAGAGCCAAATTAATGGAACCTGATAGAAAAACTGATAACATCATCGACACAAACTGAGGAGAGGCGGCACAGAAGGAGAGAAATATCATATCCAACTTCTAATATAACAGTAAAAAAAATTATAGAGCTAAGAAGAGTCGAGATTTCATGCAATGATCTTAAATGATCGATTGCTTTAAAATTGAGATTTCAATGAAAATTGAGATGATACGTATACACACGGTCATGAAGCTAAACAAGCTTCTATTTCATTATCAAATTTCAACATGAATCAAAAGATACAACTACAGCCTTTATATAGGCATAAAAAAGAACCAAATTGTAAAATAAAATGAGAACATAGTAGATTTGTAAAATTTCCTAACTAACTGAAAACAGTCTCAACAGTACGGTAATTTTTTCTTCTCCAATCCTTGATCAACTGGGTGTCTCCAGTGGTTCCTTTAACCTTTTCAGATCACCTCTATACTCCCATCCAACAGTTGCTATTAATCCCTACTTATAACTTGTGATCCGACGGTCAAAATTGATCGTTACTCTTTTTGTACCGTTGCATTTCACCGCTGCTTACGTCCAGTCCTGAACCTCTTGAAACACTGGTAAAATACAATGGCCTTATTTTGGAAGACCAGTATCTGATGGCTAGTAACATAAGAGGAAAGACAGCAGTGCATGCTCCTGCATCTGATATCTTGCGGATCGATAGAGGTGAAGGGACGGAGCTTGGCACTTGTGCCGCAACATGGGGCGAGACTGACAAAGAGGTCCCACAATCAGATTGGGGGTAGTTGTAGGTTTTCAGGAAGTGGAAAGGTGGTGGTGGAGAAGGATTATTTCAGCTTCACATGTACTCAGCTTCGCACGATGAAAGAGCGACAATGCTTTGTTTCTTCGAAGTCCACGTGAATGCAGTGGATCCGAGAAAGAACACATGTCCAGTGGTGCTCTTCCTTTCATCTTGATCACCTCCCCAATCACTGTCTGAGTAACCATACAAAATAGCTCCAGCATTTTTAGCATAAAACATGCCAAAATTCAATGTCCCTTTGAGGTACCTGAGAATTCGCTTTGCTGCCAACCAATGTGATGTTCTTGGCTCTTCCATGTACCTACTGACAAGCCCAACTGCATGCACAATGTCGGGTCTTGTGATTGTAAGGTACCTCAGACTTCCAACAAGACTTTTGTAGATTGTTGGATCTACATGTTTTCTGTCACCTTCTTTTGTCAACTTCATTCCAGTTGCGACTGGCATGCCAACATGATTGCAATCTGTCATCTTGAACTTCTCGAGTATCTCTTTGGCATACTTCTTTTGTGAGATGAAGATGCCATCTGGCTGCTGCCTTATCTCAATGCCTAGAAAGTAGGCCATTAGACCACAATCAGTCATCTCGAACTCTTTAAACATAGCTTGCCTGAACTCTCGAAACATGTCGGGGTTGCTCCCTGTAAATAAGAGATCATCAACATAAATGCAAGCTATTAGAACTCCATGCTTGTTCTTCTTCATGTAGAGGGCATGCTCGAATGGGCATTTGACAAATCCCATTTTCTTCATGTATCCATCAATTCGTGCATTCCAAGCACGAGGTGCTTGCTTGAGCCCGTACAATGCTTTCTTCAAACGGTACACCTTATCCTCAGCTCCTCTAACAATGAACCCTTCAGGTTGCTCAACATAGACCTCTTCTTCAAGAACACCATTCAGGAATGCTGACTTCACATCTAACTGGTGAAGGTTCCAATTGTGATGTGCTGCAAGAAAAATTAGCATCCTTACTGTGTCGAGGCGTGCTACGGGCGCAAAAACTTCATCATAGTCAATGCCATGCTTCTGCTTGTATCCTTTCGCAACTAGGCGTGCCTTGTAACGGTTGATTGAACCATCAGCACCTCTCTTGATTTTGTACACCCATTTGACACCAATTGCCTTCTTGTTTGCCGGCAGCTTGACTAGCTTCCAGGTGTCATTCTTCACAATGGCTTCAACCTCTTCATTCATGGCTGTCCTCCAATTCTTATCCTGCACAGCCTCTTTGAAACTAAGCGGTTCGGTATCAGCATATAAACAAAAAAGGTTGGTTTCATCGCCATCAATTTGGTGTGTACTCGCATAAATATCATTAAGACTTCTAGTTCGTCTGTTGCGTAGGAAACTCCCGCTACTACTGGATGATGATGATGATGATGATCCAGAAGTTGGTGTGTCCGGTTGCTCTAATTGTGGTTGCTGCTGTTGCTGCTCTTCAGTAGGCTCCTCTATAAACACCTTCTTTCCTTTTTCTCTTTCAACATTCATCCATGCTTCATTTTCGTCGAAGATGACATCTCGACTTACCACAACTTTGTTGCTTATCGGATTATAGAGCTTGTATGCTTTCGATTCTTCACTATAGCCGATGAAGATGCACTTCTCGCCACGATCATCAAGCTTCTTTCTTTTAGCTTCTGGGACTTGTGCATATGCCACACACCCAAATACTCGTAGGTGTGATACGGTCGGCTTGTGACCACTCCATGCTTCTTGCGGAGTCATATTTCTCACGCTCTTTGTCGGACATCTGTTGAGAAGATACACCGTGCATGCTACTGCTTCTGCCCAAAAACCTTTTGTCATGCTTCTTTCTTTGAGCATTGTTCGCACCATGTCGAGAATATTGCGATTCTTTCTTTCGGCCACTCCATTCTGCTGGGGAGTATATGCTGTTGTGAATTGCTGGCGAATGCCTTCTTGCCTGCAAAATTCTTCAAGCTGCTTGGACGTGTACTCGCCACCTTTGTCAGACCTCAATGTTTTGATCTTGTAGCCACTCTCATTCTCAACAAGTTTTTTGAAACTTTTAAACACTTCAAAAGCTGCTGACTTCTCTTTCAAGAAATATGCCCATGTCTTTCTACTGAAATCATCAATGAAGGTGATAAAGTATTTGTTACATCCATGTGATACTGGCACCAATGGCCCACATATATCTGTGTGAATCAGCTGTAGCGGTTGTTTCGCTCTCCATGATTGGCCTTTCGAAAATGGAAGCCGATGTTGCTTGCCAAGTGTGCACACCTCACACACATGATCTGGCTTCTGTATTTCGGGCAAACCATGCACCATGCCCGCTTTTCGAAGGAGTTGAAGTCCACCAAAATTGAGGTGTCCATAACGTAGGTGCCACCTTCATGACTCGCTGTCTTTCGCCAATAGACATGTTCCCACGAACGTATTGAGTTGTATAGGAAACATTCTATTATTTGACATAGTCACCTTAGCGACCAATTGTCCCTTTGCATCATGAAGAACAAGAGATCTACCTTCTATGTGAATTATGTACCCTCTTTCAAGAAGTTGTCCGATGCTCAAAATATTACTTTTCATATTGGAGACATAATACACATTGGTGATATACGCCGTTTTGCCATCTTTTCGTAAAATGTTGATAGTGCCTTTACCTTGCACTGCGAGTTTGGTGGAGTCACCAAGACTAACATTTCCTTGTATCTCCTCCATGCTTGAGAACAACTCCCTTTTGCTGCACATGTGATTGCTCGCTCCTGAGTCTAGATACCACATGTCATGTTGCTCTTGTGCTTCATCTCGGGCTAAGAGCAATGTTGGATCTTGTTGAGTCGATGCTTCTGCAAAATTCGACTGCTCCACTTGTCCAGCTGGCTTGCTTCTACAATCAGATGCATAATGTCCATATTTATGACAATTATAGCATTGCACTCCTCGACCTCCTCGACCACGTCCATATCTGCCTCTACCGCGTCCTCTACCGCAGTTGTCATGTGCCTCTTGACCTTCGTCATTCTTGTTGTAATTGTTGCGCCCCCTGCCTCTGCCACGGTCTCGATTACCACCACTTCGACCTCCTCGATTTGTTAGAGTCAAGTTTGACTCTAATGCTTGCTCCAAATTCGTTGTTGTCGAAGATGTTTTATTCTTTTGAATTCGTTGCTCGTGTACTTGTAAGGACCCAATGAGCTCTTCAATTGTTAGCTCCTCCAAATTCTTCGACTCTTCAATTGCAACGACTACATGCTCGAACTTTGGATGTAGAGATCTTAATGCCTTCTCCATCACCCGTATATCAGCAAGTTGCTCACCATTTCGCTTCATGTTGTTGATGATGACAAGTAGTCGTGAGAAGTAGTCGGAAATCGACTCTTCGTCCTTCATTTGAGCTGCCTCGAATTCAGCCCGTAATGTTTGGAGTCGGATCCTCTTCACTCGATCTACACCAGCGAAAATTGTGCTAAGTGTATCCCATGCTTGCTTACTCGATGTTGCTTCTGCAACTTTCTCGAATGTCGCCTCGTCTAGACCTTGATATAGGAGAAATAATGCCTTACGATCCTTCTTTCTTTCATCACGCAATTCAGCCTTTCTCTCAGGCGTATATGCGTCAAACTCTGCTTGAGTAGCATCGGTGTAGCCATTTGTTGCTATCTCCCATAGGTCTTGACTTCCGAGAAGAGCTTTCATTTGTATCTTCCATCACTCGAAATTTTCTGTGGTAAGTTTCGGTATTTGGGGGAACAATAAATTTGAGGCCATTTTTTCGGGTATGTGGATCAAACTTTCGCTCTGATACCAATTTGTAGGAGGTGGGTAAGAATAGGAGAGCGGTAAGGTGTGGAGTTTAGACACGAGATAAACACTCAAATAAGTATTTTTATTATCACTCAAAATATAAACGAGATTACAACTCTTTATTTAGAACTCTCACAAACCTCACACTTCTCAACTCTCTCTAATCTTTCTTTCTCTCTTTAGCTACCGCTAACTCTTTCTTTTTTGCTCTTTGGCTTCTCTTACTTTTGCTTTTTGCTTAATTCAAATGAGATGACAAGGCTCTCCTTTTATAGCACACAAGGGAGGTCTTGAGTTACAAGAGTCATTACTCCATCTATTAATTCTAAAACTCTAACTTCACTTTTAATTGAATTCTAATGTGAGAGGTTCAAAACAAATGTGAGGTAGAGATGACATAAGGTGTTACTTTATTAAATACTCTAAAGGTTTCTACCAATTAAACTTTAGATTTGAAACTCCAACACATCCAACGGTTGCTATTAATCTCACTTATAACTTGTGATCCGACGGTCAAAATTGATCGTTACTCTTTTTATACTGTTGCATTTCACCGCTGCTTACGTCCAGTCCTGAACCTCTTGAAACACTGGTAAAATACAATGGCCTTATTTTGGAAGACCAGTATCTGATGGCTAGTAACATAAGAGGAAAGACAGCAGTGCATGCTCCTGCATCTGATATCTTGCGGATCGATAGAGGTGAAGGGACGGAGCTTGGCACTTGTGCCGCAACATGGGGCGAGACTGACAAAGAGGTCCCACAATCAGATTGGGGGTAGTTGTAGGTTTTCAGGAAGTGGAAAGGTGGTGGTGGAGAAGGATTATTTCAGTGGGAGTTTGCTGGAAGGAAAAGGAGATTCAGAGCTGAAGAATTGCTCTTCTTACACTACTGAAAAGTATTGTTCTTCCTTTGGTTTAATTATTGGTTTATTATGTTATTCGCCTTCTGTTATTGGCTTTATGTTTCTTTTTTTTGTTGAGTAGATTGTGCTTATTGTTTATTCATTTTTACCTTTCTGAGAAACGACAATTTAAATATATTAGAAGGTTTTTTTTATAATGATAATAAAAAATAAAATGGAGTAAATGGAAAATATTAAATTTTGCATGTTGGACGGCCTAAAATTGGGCCCAATTACTAACTACTACAGTCTTGACTTTTAAAAGGCTTGATTTCTTTAGGCTCTGACCTTGTCTTTTCCTTCAAAAGGTCACAGAAACAATTTGAAACATTTTTTGGGCTCTACCCATATCTTCTTTTTTCCCCTTCTTCTAATGATCATATTTTCCTTTTGATACAGGGGAACGAAGATGCATTCGACTAAGCTAGGAAGTTGAAGAAGTGCACTCCAGATGCATGCCAAGAAATTCAAAACCAAGGAAAGAAGGTTGCAATAGCAGCAGCTACTTGCCTCCTATCTCTAGTAGCACCCGAGGAAGCAAAAGGTTCAATACATAGCTAGCCAATGATAGTGTCTCGTCTACGCTTATGCCAAAAGGGACGTTTGTTTGAACAATGAAAAGGAAAATTAAAAAAATAAAAATAAAAGTCAAAATCAATTTAACCTAAGTAGGTTAGGGAACTAGCCATGTGAATGTGACTAATGCAATTACACCATCAGGATTTAGAAGCATAACTGAATGACATATATGCTGTTCTTAGTTCTGAGGTATGCTTAGGTGTATTTTTCCCCCTCTGCATCTAGAAATGTAATGCTTGGTTGGATATGTTTTTATTGAATATTTATACCTCTTTTTTTTCTTTCTTTTTTCTACGTATTAAAACTTTTGGAATGGTAATCAGGAGTTCTAACGCTTACCGATCTCTGGCTTTTGAGGATAATAATACAGTCCTGGTACAGAAACAGAACAGGGCAAAGGCTGATCTACTAAAAATAAAAATGGAGAACAGTGTCCCCTATTTTGTAATTTTATGTACATATAAAAGTATTCTTAATGTTAAATCTATATTTTCTTAAATAAATTGGTACCCTCATTATTGCTAATTAGATATTAACACTTTGACATTGATATCAAAATTTAGTATAATGTCTTATTTCCAATAAAAAAATTCTGGCTTCAAGAAATATATTTACGTACATATATACATAGTACAAGATTATAACAATGCAAATAAGTGCATTCACGAAAAAGCGATTGGAGAAAAATAAATTACATTTTCAACGGATTAAGGGAGAAATTAATCAAGAACAAGTTAATATGCATGTTTCATGATAGGCATAACTTCATCTATAGATAAACAACCACATCTTCTATTCACATCTATACACAATTCCTCTTGGTTCTATTTTGCTTCTATATATTCACATCTATACACAATTCCTCTTGGTCCTATTTTGCTTCTATTCACAGCTATATCAAATTGTACACCGTAGTGTTTAATTAAATCACATGATCAATAACCAAATATGAAACGAGAACCAGAAAACAAATGAATCCTATTTTGTTCTATACACATATGTAGGCTACAAAGAATTCAAATCAACTCATGAGGCCGACATATATATACACACAAATATATGGAAAAATGTCCCAAAAAACAAAACATTTTTACTCTGGAAACAGCTGAAGCAATTGCACGCTACTGTTATGATGATTGCCAGAATCCAACAGCTCAAAGTGATCAGATTGCACCATTTCTGATGAAGAATCGTTCCCCGATCGATGCTTCCGCATGTGTCCACCTAAAGCCTGACCCATAGGAAACTCCATGCCACATATTGTGCACTCATGGGCTCTTGGTTTTGTCTTCGCATCGGCGCCTTGAGCTTTAGTTTTTTGCCGGTTATGACTCGTGCGATGGCCTCCCAATGCCTGAAACGATGCGAACTCTTTGTTGCATGTTTTGCACATGAAGATCCCCTCCGCCGGCTTGCTCTTTTTCCTTGGATTCATCAAATAATCAAAAGAGAGCGATAGGTCGGTTGTAATGCCAACTGCATCTACCTTAACCATTCTATATCTAATCTTCTTCCTCCTCTGCTTGTCGTTGGCCTTTTTTCCCCTTGGTTTTTAAGGTACTTTTTGTGCTAACTAAAATGGCTGTATGGATCGATGACGTCCTCTACAAGATATATGCTTGAAATTTGTGAACGTTTGGTGTCGAGATTATATATATGACTTATTATATATATATACGACAAATTGTTACTTACACGTTAAGTAAATTAAGCTGGATCGTGCTGAGCTTGGAGCATAAGTTAAAGATTCCGTACAGAAACAAATAAGTTTTTTTTATTCTTTTTGCTCAAAAAAGATTTGTCCAAAACACGCCTAAGACTCTGCTTGGAGAATTTATTTTAGGAAAATGTTCCAGCGATATTCGATTCTATATCAAATCGGTATTGATTGGACATTTTCGTTCGCTGGACGGCTTCAATTGTCGATCTCCGATTGTCCAATTTATTTTCAGCGATATGCATGTTTCATATCTCTCTCTCGTGCGCGTGCGCCATTATTCTATCTCGATATCTATTCATCTCTTAAACTTTACTTTTTTGTTGTTATGCATGCTAATTGAAAACGTCAGCATACAAAATATGATTGTCAGACATATTATTTTAGTTGTCATACATGTTAGTTGATTTACTATGCATACTTATTTGGTTATGCATGTTGATCGAAAATGCCAGCATACAAAATATGATTTTCAGGCATGTTATTCTAGTTGTCATGCATGTTAGTTGATTTACTATGCATACTTATTTGGTTATGCATGTTGATCGAAAACACCAACATACAAAATATGGTTGTCAGCATGTTATTCTAGTTGTCATGCATGTTGATTGATTGTATTATACATACTTATTTTGGTTGTGCATGTTAATTGAAAACACTAACATACAAAATATGATTGTCAGGCATATTATTCTAGTTGTCATTCAGGTTGATTGATTTTACTATGTATACTTATTTTGGTTATGCAAGTTAATTGAAAACGCATGCATACTAATTTGGTTGTCATGCATGTTATTCTAGTTGTTATGCATGTTGGTTGATTTATTATGCTTACTTATTTAGATATGCATGTTAATTGAAAAACGCATGCATACTAATTTGGTTGTCGTGCATGTTATTCTAGTTGTTATGTATGTTATTTAATTTATTATGCATACTTACTTATTCTAATTGTTATGCATGTTAAACTTCATTTTTCTGTTGTTATGCTTGTTAATTGATTTATTATGCATAGTTAATTGGTTGTTATGCATGTTATTATAGTCGTTATAGTAATTTTTGTGATGTAATGCAGTTTAAACTTCATTTTTCTGTTGTTATGCATGCTAATTGAAAACACGTGCATACTTATTTAGTTGTTATGCATGTTATTCTAGTTGTTATGTTTGTTTTTTTTTATTGTAATGCAGCTTAAACATTATACATCATACATCATTTTGATATTGTTGTGCATGTTAATTTAAAATGCATGCATACAAAATTTGATTGTTATGCATTGTTATGCATACAAAATTCACATGTATACGAAATGAAAAATCCATAATAAATTAACATGCAGTCGAACTCGAATAACATGCATTACAACACGTTTAACATGCATAACGACTCACGTTTAACAAAGTAGCAACTGGAGAGAACAATTTACACAAAATGGAGTCTTTTTTCCGCGAAAAATGGACACGCCTATCAAATCGTGTATCAGTGTATCAGCGCCTTTTATTTTATATAAGACTTGTATATAAGAATTAATTTATACAAAATATATATCTTAGACTAGACTCGTAAGACTTGGAGAAGCATGCAAAGTATAAATTGTACTTGTCAAATAATTTGTATATATATTCCTGGTAATGGCTTGCAAATAACTTATAAAAGTATGCTTTTTCTTAAATGTTATGTTTTAATTAAGATAATAAATAATTATCAGGAATTCGTGTTAATTCAGCCATCCATATGCATGTCACACGTCAGAAAACGCGTTGGCTTACTTGAGGAATTTTAAATGAAAATAAAAAAGAAAAGTCAATCAATAAACGTGTCGGCGCAAAACTGCGAATCATGAATTTTAAATGAAAATAAAAAAGAAAAGTCATCAATCAATAAACGTTTCTGCATGCCTGACGAAGTAATACTCTAAAACGGGAGCTTATCTTCCCTAATTAGTAACCTATAGATCTCAGGCTAGACGATGTCTCTGTCTAATTTTATGTACAGATTGAAAGCCAACTGCCACACAACTGTCAAGCAACCAACCAGTTAATGGATGTCTCACATCAATTGGTTGAAGTTCATATATATTATATGGGAGCTGATATATCGATACCTCAGTGATACCATCATCGATACCAACATAACAGATTCAGTTGAATTCAGTTTGCATGTTGTTGTTTTTATGATGCATGTTGTTTTTTGTATTATGCATATTGTTTTTGTTATTATGCATATAATTGATCGGACGCTCCACTGAAAACGAATGTCGCTACGCTCACCGACACGGATCGCTACGCTCATCGATGCGGACTAGACGAATCCAGTTGCATTTATTTTGAAAAGTTGTTCTAGTTATTATGCATGTTGTTTTTGTTATTGTGCATGTTATTTTTTGTTATTATGAAAGTAATAACATGCAAAATAATACAAATAACATGCATAATAACAAAAACATCATGCATAATAACGAAAACATAATAAATCATAAGTATAACAAAAAACATAATGAACTTAGCATATATAAGTATTTGACTGTTATTTATGTTTTTAGATGCACAATAACACAAAATGCATAATAACGAAAACAATATGCATCATAAGTAAAACAAATTTTCATAATAAATCATAAATAGAACAAAAAGCATATTAAACTTAGCATATAAATCATAAGTATTAAACTGTTATGCATGTTATTAGATGCACAATAACGAAAACAACATGCATAATAACGAAAACAATATGCATCATAAGTAAAACAAATTTTCGTCGGAACTCAACTGGACGTGTCCAATTGGTATTGCTGACGGTATCGAAATTGGAATCCGCAAATCATTTTCCATATTATATTTGCTTCTATTCTTTGAAGACACTAAGTAATTGTCTGTTTGTGGGTTTAACGTACGTAAAACTAATGGCCTCCCATATATATATGGTCGACGAATTATCCAAATAATTCCAAAATGCGGCGAACTGCGTGAAATGAGCTGGTTGAAATCCTACAAGGTGATTTCGTGGATAGTACACCAAAGAATAATTCTTCTACAACATTAGTAGACATTTCTGGGTTGAAAAGCCATACTTTGATAAAGGAACCGCTGAATTACTTTGACGGTTCTATTCGTTGGAAATAATAATCTCAAAGTCTAGAATTCGAAGTCTGTTGAGGACTCGAAAGGGAAATGTTCGATGAGATCGAAAACTGAAGAATTAACGTAGATGATAACCTCGGTGTGAAGAAGCTGAGCAAGAAACACTATTACATATTTAGGCTTTAAAACCGAACCAAAAAGATTTTTCAAATCGGATCAAGCTCCGATGTTATCATGGGGCTTTAAAGGCAACAGGTGGTCCGATTTTAAAGATTCGACCTTTAAAATCGAACAAGAGAATAGGTTCGCTTTTAAAGATATGTTTTAACACTGGACCGATGACAACAGGTGCGCTTTTAAAGATATTTTTTAAATTGGGCCAAACTACAAGTTCGCTTTTAAAGAGAGCTTTAAAACCGGACGGTGCTAGCTGTCCGTTTTTAAAGGCTTTTTAAACGACTTTTTAATATTATAATTTTTACGATCTTTTAAATCTGACAGAGTCAAAGGTCCGATTTTAAAAGATATTTTTTTTGTTCTGTCGTTTGTTTTTCTGTGGCTAGCCCATATTGCTAGCCGTACAAAAACAGCAACAACTAACATATCTATACAAATGCAAATACAATCATCAATTCATCATCAATAACAATAATGCATATATAACAACAAATGCAAATGCATGCATATAAAATCATCAAAATATAATCACATCCATAATATAAGTACCAAAAATATATCACAAAATCACAAGTGCATAAAATCACATATATAACAAACAAATGTCCTACATCCCTAAAGTCACAATACACAATATCACAAATAATAACTGACAAAATTACAAATCAATATTTTTACCTCCATGATATCGCTCGCTGAATATGAACAAGAGTACGGATGAAGCTCCTGAAAGAAATTAGGATTATTGTTGCAATTCGATAACACAAATTAATATGTGCAACTAATTCATTTTAAAATATAGTTTGCACCTTAAGCTTTAGCGATCTCAAGCTAGATGCATCATGATACGTCGTAGCTATTTGATACATCGATCGCATGACGTAATATCCGCACTCCCAGCTATTGGGTTGCGGAGGACTCTACAAAAATTACAAAGTAACATACTATTTTGATAAAAAGGCCCAAATCCTACTAAATTGATCTAATTGCGAATAAAGTTCAAAATAAGTATAGAACACATACCTTGAGTTGCTTGACCTCGAATTTACTCGTTTTGCTCGATCGCATCCTTTGATAATATTGTCGAAGCGCCTTGTACAAATTAATAGGAGTAAAAAATTAGTAAAATTAATCATCTATATATATTAAAAGTGCTTGAAATTGAGATAACTTACGCATTTAAAACCAGAATGACGTCGAGATTGTTTCTCGATTTGTTTTGCGAATCAATCACATAAATTTGCTCCGAATAAATTTGAAAAAAAGAAGATACCAATGGGGATTACAATTAATCACATTTAATCTAGTTAGTATTTATAGAAAATAAGTTATTGTATTATCGAAAAAGATAATTATTCTAACCCTTTAATGTACGGCAAAAAAATAATGGATGACGAGCCTTGGAGAGCCGAGAAGAATGACGTATGTAATTCACCATAGAGACAAAATCGATCGTCAAATTCGTCGCCGAGCAACAGGCAGAATCAAGAAAGGAAGAAGAAGACATAAGGGTAGAGTATCGAAAGAAGAAGAAGAGCTTGTGCTCGGGAGTTGAAGATAAGCTGAGATGGTAATGTCGGCTGATGTACAAAGCTAAAGAGACATAACAAGATTCCAAACTTTAAGTAGAACTGTAATGTTGTTTAGTTTCGTGAAAACTGCAATAAAAAATTAGGCTGACAATCAAATATTAATGAGTTAGATAGGAAGTAGCATTGAATGCAATTGTGTTTTATGAATAGCTCTTGTTGTGCACCACTTTAGTGACAATAAGATTGTGAGAATTCAAACTATTTATATATGTAATATAATTACTCTGCTTAATAGAAAATTATTGCTTAGTTGAATCTCTCTCTCTCCCGGATTCAAATTTGTTTGTGTTTAAGTTTTAGTCACAATTAACGAGTGAGTTGAGAGAGGAGCGAACTTCACCTGTGAACAAGTAGTCGAACGTGTGCAAAGCACTAAACCGACCAGATTTATAACAACACTATTGTTATTTCTGGTTCCAAAGACTTCCTTTACAATTTGTATACAGGAGTTGTCACAGAAGTAGGAAAGTGTATATTCGTGAAATTTAGAATTTTATTGATACAATACTAATTTAATACGATGCCTACTTCTGAACTGAAAATGTGTCTACCCCTAGAAGCGACCCAATTTGATATGCCAATTCTTCAACACTCTTCACTCGCCAATTCGAACCTATATGGATCACTGCTCCATCCGCAGGAATCAAGATTCACGATTCTCATACTATACCAGATCCGCTCATCTGTTCGAACCCTAACCCATCGCTAATCGCTATGTTGAGTCTCGACGCTCGTCCTTGAACCCTAACTTCGAGAATCACAATCGCTAGATTCGTCGGCGGAGACGTCATAGTCCCCTTCTCACACGACTTCGTTTCTGACTTGCTCTGCATGTTCAACCATTTTTTCTGATTCTCTGACTCTCTCTATCTACTGATATGAAACCTTTACTTACTATAATGATATATGTATAAGTTTGTGCTTTTGTCAGAAAAAATGTTGTAAAAGAATTTTTTTTATTATGCAAATAATTTTAGTCATAAACTCATAAATAAATTCATAATTGAAGCATATTTGGTAATCAATGTTAAAGAGAAATTTAATTGCAAATTCTATTTGCAAAACCTAATTCCAAATATAGCTAGATAAATGAGAAATTTAATTTTACAAGAAACAAATAAAGACCCACTATGGATTAATGAGGTATATTTTGAAGGATAGTGTATGAAATCATGGGAAAATCAACGATGACAATCTATGCGAAAATCAACACGCATCACTGTTCTGGAACAACACACGCAACTATGAATTTATTTTTAACACATTAGTGCATAACTAGTTGGGAAATGAAAGCACAATCATATTCTGATATGATCGCTGGTTACAACCACCTTTATACACACAATACCCCAATTTGTTTGAACAATATTCGCTACAGTAAGATGCAGCATTTATATCCGGTCAGAGTCAATTGCATCTACTTTTTTTTATTAGCATCAGCAAGAGTCAATTGCATCTACTTTTTTATTAGCATCAGCAGAAACAAATTTGGATCTTAAAATTATGATCTGAACATATTGCAACAAGTAAGCTGATACAAATACTGTTTTGTATCAAACGTGTAGATGCAAATAAGTCTAGTTATTTTCATTTGAACATGTTTCATCAGGTCTGGAGACGCAAATATTTGTTTGTATCTGATTTGTAGATGCAAATAAATGTAGTGGCTTTCATATGTAAAAATATAAGAGAAACAGAAATTCTAAAATGTTGATTACATCAGAAAAATTGATGCAATAACATTTATGCTGATTTAACATCTGATATGCTGATGCAAAAAGATATATTAATTTTTAATTCTAGAGATGCAAAAAGGTACGAAATTAAAACTTGTAAGTAAAATTTGTTGATCCTACAAATTTTACTTTAGCAAAACGTAATAAATATGACTAATGATAAAATTAAATTTCGTAATCAATCATGAAACAATTAACCTAACCTAAACTTCAAAAGAAATAAATTAAATGTTCCAACTATCATATTTTTGTGTGTGAATATAATCACTCAAATTAATCCAACACAATATTAAACATTACAAAATAAGATTTCTTCACTGCAAAAATAAAATTTAGTAAAAATATAATGATACTCATTTGTGACTAAACGACTAAGTTAACGATCAATTCTCTCTAAATATAATACGGTTTATAACTAACACCAAAATGATGAATCATGAAATCTATATATAAACCTTGAAGTGAATCAATGAACTCACATTTTGCACACATTTTGAACAATGACACATAGAAGAACACATAGAATTTTTGTATTGGATCCAAGCCCCATTCACTCTCTCTCCAAAATAAAACGAAAATATATTAAATCCTAAAACCCACCTTTTCTCTCCCATCGACGTTGCCCACTTTCAACAGGATCCGTATCTGCTGCTCTTTTTGATAAGAGCAGGATCCTGCTCTCTTTCATTTCGATCGTTCAATTTTGATCGGACAGCCCACAGGTGAAAATCAGGGACTGTATATTTTATAAGTTTTAGATTTGAAAATTTAACGGTCCAGATCAGAAGAGCAAAATTCTGCTCTTGCTAAATAAGAGCAGCGGATACGATTCCCTTTCAACAGCCAAAAAGTCACCCTCTTCTCTGCTGGGTTCGACCAAAAAAAAAAGGGAAACCTAGGGTTTCCTTCCCTCGTGATCTCAACACCTCTCCCGTACTCACTGAATCTTCTCCTTCTCACTTCTCCTCTCTCTTGCTCTCCCATTTCTCCTCCTCTGTCACGGCTCCTCCAAGACGCCCGACGAGCTCTGTCCCGTCACTGACGCTATCGACGACCTGTCTGCTCAGATCCGCACTGATCGGGGGTTATCTGCTCGATCTGACAGCTCAGCCCGCCGCCTCGATCTTCCAATAGTCGATTCGCCGAGACCACCGCACAAAGGCTCTAACACCTCTCTCCTCGAATCCTTGTCAGATCTGAATACAGCTCGTGTTCCCAGATTCGCAGATCCGTTGTCAGATCAACTGCTGTTGTGGTACTCAGATCTGAGATAAGAATCGATCTTCTTGTTGTCTCTTGCTGCGTTCCCAGCTAACTCTGTGATATTCAAGAATAGGCGTTCAACATACTTTCTTGTCATGAGATATTCAAACACCATTTCTATACTCTAATCCATTATTCACATTTCTGTTTTTGACCATTTTTAAAATTTTCTCTAGCATCTAAAGAGGAAGCAGCCGAGGCTTATGACGTAGCAGCTATCGAATTCAAGAGGTATACGAATTTGGCCCAATAACATGTTTAGTTTGATTTTACACTGATGCTACTAACAGGGTTTAACTCTGGCCCCTTCTCTTTGTTTACTGTTGTTCTGGCTGTTGATTTTATTGATGAAGTATTTCAGGTATAAGAGATATTTGTTTCATTTACTTTGATGTCAGTTATTGGTATATTTTACATCTTTTTCTATGAATCATTTTTACTGAGATGGTTTAGAATGGTTTACAAAGCTTTGATTTCCCATCTGGAACTATCGTTGCATGCAATTTTGGTTGCAGGTTGGAATATCACCAGGTGATGCTGCAGCTGCTGCAATCAAGCTTGCTAAGAGATCAAAAAACAAGGGGAAACTCATTGTTGCAAGTGTTTCAGCAAACAATCGCAGAAATCCTTTGATTTCAATATATGCTATTATAGACAACTATCATTGAAAATATTCTAAGATAAGATTTTTGTCCATGCATTAACTTTTGAACAAATATGCTACCAATTGATTCTTTTAGGTTGTGTTTCCAAGCTTTGGAGAGCGTTACCTTTCCTTAGTGCTTTTTCGGAAGCGAATCTCCTGCTCGCAACCCTGCTTTTTGCGATCAGATGGTTCGTACGCGTTTGGTGCGTATCCCGAGGAGACGAAAACAGTTTGGAACTGTTGAATTCGACGAGTTAGATCCTGCTCGCGTATTTGACGAGCAAGTGATTTCATTCCTGCTTTTTCAGCGTATCAGGCATGAAGCTGCGAATATGGTTTTTGAACCTTGATTCGTTGATACTTGATTGTTTGGGTTTTATTTTGGGGAATTTTGGTTATGGTGTAATATTTTGGGAAATCTGGCATGTTGCCATCAATTTATGTTATGAATGCTTGTATGAATGTTGTGATGAACAATTTGGGAATCTTTGGAATGTTTGTATGGATATTGATATGTTCGGAAGAATCATGCAATTTGAATCTGTTTTTTTTTTTGTTCAATTGTTAACAGTAGCATCTATTTTAAAAATAGAAGAGTAATAATTGTACCTATCCTGACAGATGCAAAAAAGTATATCATCACTAAATGAGATGCAAAAAATGTAATACATCACATTTGCATCACTCTATTAGATGCTCATATCAATAATTGCATCAGTAGTTATGAATCAAAAGTAAAAATATGATACCTTAAAAAATATTTGGATCTAGAAAGTAGATGCTAATGAAGACACATTTGCAACTGCATTGTTTACACAACAAAGTAATATTTGCATCTTGCAAGTTAATAGAAATGGTACTGAATCTTGCATCTGTCTAAATTGATGCAAATAAAACATTGATGCTAATGATGAATCAGATGCAATTGCGTATTTGCCGTTAGGGTATTTGCGTCAATGTCGTTGCATCTATTTCCTGATGCTAAAGCCGTTTAGCATCTACTTCCGGATGTAAAAAGCGTTAATTGCATCTAGCTCTGTAGATACAAATAGTATGTTTTCCTGTAGTGATTTGTTCAAAATCACATCTATACTTGAGTGCTATCAAGCGGGACAATGATATTTGCACATGTCACATGACTTGCACATGATGCTCAACATGAAAAAACTATGTTGGAATCAGGGACGGATTCATGATTCCACTCGAGGGTTCAAAATTTTCGGTTTTTTTTCTAGAAAAGTTCAAAATGATGCATATTCTTAAAAAATTTCATATTGTAAGTTTATTTTTTAAAAAAGTTACAAATATATGATTAATTTTGAAAAAAAAATTCAAAGAGTGTGCAATTGACCCCTAGACACAATTGATCTCTTTATCAGTCATACACACAATTCATGAAAGAGATCAACTGCGTTGGTTACAAAATGAAGACTGTTACAACTTTTGTATTATGGAAAGAGCAATGTAGACAGATTTTTGCTGAGAAAAGACAGTGTATAGGACATTGTCAGATGAATTCACAAAGAATACCACGATTGGTTCGAAAGGTAAGCAGGAAAGTAGCTCGAGCGAGTATTCTGAAATGTTCATCTTTTATCTCTCTGATTTTATAAACTTTTTTTTTCCTTTTTCTTTTTCTTCCTGCAATAGCTTCTTATATTTTACTTTTTATGTAGCTTTGTAACAAACCTTCAAGATCACAAATCGTGATCTATTTAATTAAATGTGAGAGTCAGAACTCAGACCCATATTTTCTAAAAAAAAATGTTTTGTATGAAATTTATATTTTATATGTAATTTGTGTGATATCAAAATCCTGCATCTATTGCTGCTTATTCTACTTTCATTTTTATTACAAAATGAGAAATTTTTAATCAAGAGTTAATTTATGACCTCTAAAGATGACGTTGTTGGTTCAATTAATGCATACGGTTAGAAGTAAGTCTAGGGATATGCCATAAGTCCTCGGCCTCCAGTCTGGTCCATGTAAAGGCTCTGTCAAATTCGGCTCTAATCTGACCCTTAGTAAGATTTTGAAAGGACCAACTCTTATAAGGGACGGGCCTTAGAAGGGTCGGATTTGTTCCAAAAATACAGGTCCCTATTTACCCGGCCCTTTCAAGCCCCGACCCCGTCCGGTCCTGATCCGGCCCTCTGCAACCCTTACCCACGCCAACCCCTCAGACCCTTATCAACCCTTTCACAATTAAAAAAAATAAAAAAAGAGATCAAAGTCCTTATTACCCGACCCTGATCCGGCCCTCTGCAACCTCGAGAACCTGATAAGGGCCAGACCTTAGAGGGACCGAACCTATTTTCTTAGAACAAAACCCTTATTACCCGGCCCTTTCGTAAGCCCTCTAGGCCCGGCCATTGTAAAGCCCGACCCGACCCTTAATTTAGACTTTCACTAAGTAAGTCCAATAATTATATACATGTTTCTCTTTATCTTCAAACTGATGAACGTGTGAGTTCGTCATTAGATGTAGGGTTTTTTTAAAATAAATCTAAACACAAAAACAAAATTAATCTAACTCTTCTGATTAAATCTAAACACAAAAACAAAACTAGCTTAAACCCTCTGGTTCAATACAATTATTTTCTACCACTTTCCCATTTTATCTAAATGATGGACAACAAGGTATTCACATATCCCGCATTTGCCAACAAGGCATATTGTACCTCTACCGATTGTCGTCAATATTGCTTAGCCATCCATCGCACCCGAACTAAAGTGAAATCTATCCCATGATCGCTCGATTATATCTCTGCCTCACAATTCCGAATCACACCTCGTTAAAGCTCGATCGTGCTTTGCACGCGTCCATGAGCAAATCACTAGACGCACTCATTCTCTCAGCAAATTCGATCAATCTCGAACATCCTTGTCACCTCTCATATCTCACTAACAATCCCTCTATGAGATCAATTCCCTCTACTATAACCATATGTGACTTGTAGAAAAATAGAAACAACAACTGGTGTCAGCATCCCAGCCAACAACACTTTCATGTTGCTCTAAACTGACATCCCACTAACCTTGGTCAGAACTAAACCAGCACAATGATCTGTACCAGCACAACGTCCAGCTTTTGTACCAGCACAACAATCTGAACCAGCCATCTCCCGATTGTTTTAGCAGCATCACCCTAGTTGCAGCAAAGATCCATATCTTATGTCAACCAATAGACCAATTTCTCTACTCCCGGTATTAGAACTTGATTGTAAAAACTTTGGGTATTGGAAATTTCAGATGACCAACTATTTAAACATCCTTGATTTTTGAGAATTGGACACCATTAGATACACACTGGAATATGACCCTAAAACAAATGAATTGACCAATATTTTTTTGTTAAAGAAAAGACAAAATGATCATGTGATTAATGCAATTTTTGCATCAATACACGAGTCAATTGTATCAATTTTAAGGGAGGCAACAAATGCCTATGATATGTGGCATGCATTGCTCGAAAATATGAAGGCAATGCATTACTTAAACGATCTAGAGGAGCCGGATTGCAATCACAATTCGAAAAGTTTAGAATTGGTGAAAACGAGTCCATTGAGGACATGTATACAAGGTTCACAATTCTAACTAACGAATTGATTGAAATAGGTGATCTCATGGAGCCTTACAAGGTAGCATCAAAGCTCGTAAGGGTCATGCAATGGAGGACATCATAGAGAGCCTACATGAGCTCATTGGAGGCCATGAACAATGCCAGAGAGGTTCCCTTCACACCCGAAAAGATCTATTCATTTCTCAAAACCTATGAGGAAACCCTTCGACAACTTGGAGAACATGACCATCAATCTAAAACCATAGCATTGTCGGCCCGAAACTCTAACCATTACCAAGCCTCCACCTCTAACCAAGAATCCCAATTTGTTTCACCCTTTCGAGACTTTGGGATAGATGCAAGCAAAGACATCCCCATCCTCACCAAGTTGCTTGAAGAGATGTTCAACAATAGGGGAGCATCAAGTGGAGGACATCAAGAGGATGATCATCATGCCTTTGTTGCCTTGGTGGATGAATAGAAGATCGACTTTGACGCCATCATTTTCAAGAACAATGTAACTGACCCGGGGGTGATAGAACTTATCAAGAAGTTCGCTCTTGGGCAAGTTGAAAGAGATGATGTGGTAGAGGAAGAGCAACAAGTGGAGGAAGAGAAGTCGGTAGAAGAAGAGCAACCGGTGGAGGAAGCCTCCAAGGACGAAGCTAGCACATCCACCTCTAACGATGAGGCTAAGGTATCTCTAGACTCTAAATCCGTTGAAGTTACTTATTATCTAGGATTTAAATCAGATAGTGAATTGGGTGATGATTGTGATGACACAAGTAATGTGTCAGATGAGAAGTTATTGAAACTTGAAATTGCTAGATTAAACAAACTCCTCATTGAATCAAACCAAGCCCTCATGAGTAAAGATTGCACAATTGGGGGGTTAAATGATAAAATTCATGAGCTTGAGTCCAAAGCAAACAAACTTGAAATGGAAAATAAGACTTTGAGGTCTTCTAATGCTTTGAGCAAAAATAAATTAGACTTGAGTAAAAAAATTTAAGGTAAAAAATCCCATGACAAAAAGGGGTTGGGATATGAGAGGGGTTCATCCTCATCTTTGCAATATAAGATATCTCTATCTCCTAAAAATGAGAGAAAGCAAAAACTTGATAAGAGAAAATATGCAAAATATCCAAAGAGGGGTAATGTACCAAAGTATGCATGCATTTAGGTACCAGTTCAACAATGGAAGCCATACCAAATCCAAACTGGTACCTAGGTATTTCAACCCATCATGGCCAAACAATGCTTACTATGGAGGACCAAAAGGGTGGGCATATGAACCGAAAGGTAACATTATTGTCCAACATGGTGCAAGATACAATAAAAAACCAAAGATTGTGTCTCAACCAAAACAAGTTCCTAAGCCAAACTTTAATTTCACATACCAATCAAATACAACAATGGAGAAATGATTACCATTCTAGGTTTGTAAGGGCAAATGATAATCCTCCAACTAATGCCATATGCAATTATTGTTGCAAACATGGCCATATTTTGTTAGAGTGCACTCTTAGAAAGGGAAGCAACCAATCAAAGGTTGCTTGGGTGCCTAAAGGCCAAACCTAGATAATTTTAATGTTAACCTCCAATACTAATTGCCATATATTTAGGAGGAGCAAAATTTTGGATGAATTGTGCCTTATAAAACTCAAACAAACTCATATAATTACCCAAATAAAAATACGCTTCCGCAAAACTTTTACAAATTTGTTATTTAGGGTTAAACAATTAATTTAGGGAAATACATAAATTGAGGGGGAGCCTTGTTGCTCAATCATAATTGTGCATAAATTGAGGGATAATTATCAAATTGAGGAGGAGCTATGATTTTCAATTGAAAACCTTTAAAATGCAACCTTTTGTTTGATTTCCAAAAAAGGGGGAGAAATCATATGTGCCATATTAAGATCAAATAAAAATTATATTTTGGCACATATGTTTGTGGTTTTGCAAATCAACAAAAGGAAGAGATTGTTGGCTCAAGCTTTCCTTGAGTTTGTTGATTTGCAAAACTATTTGAATTTTACCATTTCTTGTGTTTTGAGATTAATTGTAGGGCATTTAAACAAATGCACAAAGAAACACAAGAGATGATCAAGGATGACCTAAAAGCAAGATTAGAAGATCAAGATCAAGATGAAGACCTGCTTAGGTTAATTAGATCTTAGTATATTTAAATTAATGATTGAAAAGAGCAATGAAATACAAACCAAACTGGCCAAAACCAAACCTCAGGGACTTGGCGTTATAACACCAGAATAGGCATTATAACGCCAGATTGGTGTTCTATTCAAAATGAATTTAAAAATAGTAAATGAACAAATTAAATTTCAAAACATCAAGAATATGTCTTAAATATCATATAAGTTTATGAATAGAAACTTTATTTGATCAAAAACATTCTTCTAATTAGTAGCAAAATTGACAAGAACCAAACTCCAGAACACTTGGTGTTATAACGCCAGTTCTGGCGTTATAACACTAGAGTGGAGTTGAGCCAAAATTTGGCTAAGTACAGAAAGTTTCTGCATCAATTTGGGATAGTGTTATAACGGTATTTTTAGCGTTATAACACTAGAAAAATTTCCAACGGTTAAATTTATGGTCCTGACCTGACTTAGCGTTATAACGGTATAATTAATGCATAAGATAGCATTATAACGCTATATAAAAGTTGTACGATCAAAATTCAACGATAAAATTATTTGAAAGATAGCATTATAACGCTATGATTTACACATGAAATAGGGTTATAATGCTATATCTCGCATAAATGCTTTTGGCCAGATTTATACCCTATTTAAACTCTTTTTCTCCAACAATTGGTTCTGTTGTTCTGTTATAATCTATACCTTTCTAAGCCACCATTGTTGTGCTCTTTGAGCTTAATTCCCATAGCCAAATTCTTGCTCTTAATCCCAAGTTTAATTAGCTAAATCTAATCTAGGGATTATAGAGAGTTTGTTTGTTTGAGTGATTAGCTTTGTTGATTATCCATTTTACAATTGTCAATTCTATTGTGAGTGTGTGTGTAATCTTGAGCTCCACCGATGTGTGTAAGTGAGCTCAAGATAGTTGGCTCAATTCTCCATCAGCATGTGTAAGCGAGATAGAGTTCGACGACGTGTTAGGGTTGGCGGCTCCACCGGTGTGTGTATGAGAGCCCCAATTCCGAAGTTGTACATTAAACAAGCGTGTTTCTGTTTAGTATAACAAACCGAGCTTGTTACCGCAAGAAGCGGGAGTGCCGAGGACTCGAAGATATAGGCGAGGCCGTTTGTGCAAGCTGAACTCCATCAACACTTGATTGGGCCACTTCTCTTCTCTTACTCCCTTTTAATTTCAATTATTATTAATTTCTTGTGTGATTGTGAAATTGTGCCTCACCACTACACTAGTGAGGCACAATTCTTCACCGGCGTATGAAATTTTGCTTGAGCTTAAAAGGTTATCACTGAATATTAACAAACAACCGGTGATAAAAGTTTTATCACCGATTGCTTCTTTTTTTATTCATTGTCCGTAGACTTACAACACACTCACAAACTAACCAGAAAATAAACTTGAACCCCCCAAAAAAGTAGCCCCTAGTGAGGCTTGAACCACAGACCTTCCCCATGAATTGTGCCTCACAACTACACTAGATATGGTTTGTCCACTGATTGCTTCTTAAATAATATCACTTAGTATTTTTAACTCCGGATGTCACTAAGATTCGGTGATAATTAGGTGGCACTAACGTCCTTTTCTATTGTAACGGTAGTTCAAAGTATGCTAACAAGAATAATTTTCAATATGTTATGAGTTCAATCTTTCATTGACAGTAAAGAAAGTAGATTCTCTTCTTTTTTGCCAAAACAAAAAATCATAAAATTCACTGAAGGATGAGCTTGAAATCTGACGAACAAAAAAAACAAAAAGAAAAAGTAAAAGAAAATTGCAACAAAGAACTTTAGATCAAATTCGAATTAGATTTAGTAACAAAAATCTTCGTTTTTATCTAAAATAATGGAGCATGCTTGCTCGAAGAAATGGCTCATTGTATACCGTCTAAGGTGAGCAAAGAAATTATGGAGCCATGCAATGATGATCAGATCGAACTCGGAGTGGAGGGGAAGAGAAGTAAGCATGTGGCATAGGGGAAGAGAAGAGCTACTTGATGTTAAATATTAGCATTCAGTTTGCAGGATCTTATTTCAATAGAAGTGATTAGTGTTAAATTTTGTTTTATATTGGTTCAGTTTTGTGTTAAATGATATAAAGCTATTGGTCTAAGTTTGGATCACGTTTGGATCAGCTTAGCTGTAGCTTTCATATGGATAGACATTTGAATAAAGAGTGTGCCGCGGCACAGGGGTTGTGCCGGGACTAAAAATAGGGGAGGGATATGAAATGAAGTTTGATAGTTGAGTGACAAGGAAAGGGGTGGACTACTGGATTAAGTAGTTCAACTAAAACGTTCGTTATGTAATTTATTTCTTTGTTTTATGATTAAAATGAAGAGATGAGATTTCCCACTAATTCCAAAAAAAAAAGTAAGCGTTGCATCATTCCAAGAACTTGTTCATATATAACACATGGAAAAATATATGGTGCTTCCAGCTTTGCTCTCTACAGTGCTCTCACTGTCTGTGCTGATGGGTCCCATTCATGTGATGGGTTCCACATCTATAGGTTTGGGGGCACTGTGGGAAGCAAAACTGAGACTTTATAGTAGGGTCCATAACACATTTACATTAAAATGCATCAGTACATTAATTGATAATTACACATCAGAAAATTCTGATAAAATCTTAATATATATATATATAAAAACAAAGAATGAACATATTCCACATATGAACAGAACTAGCTTGCTAAATATGTGCAGCTATTACTCTAAATAAACATATGGAGATATCACATATCTTACACAAACAAATTGAGCAAGCGTCCTTGAAAATCTTCATGATTAATCACATCTCCATCTATACGGAAACCTGTTTTTTCATCTATCTTCATCGGAAGCGCTTTCAAATCAAACTCTTCACTGTCTAGGTTTTGTTCCGATACTGATACGATAGGTGAAGCTGATCTATGCAGTCTCATATGTCCACCTAAAGCCTGACCTGTCAAGAACTCCTTACCGCAAGTGCCACATACATGACTCGTTGCTGCTTTTTCCTTGTATTTCCCTCCGACGTCAAGATCAATTCCATTGCAGCGTACCTTCGGTCGAAGGTGGCTGGTACAGTGACCTCCTAGAGCCTGGAACGATGCGAACTCGCGGTTGCAAGTTTTGCATTCAAACATTCCATTGTTATTCTTCCTTCTGTTGTTGCTTCTCTTCTTGTTTATCTTGTAGGAATGAGACAGTGACAGCAAGAGATTTGCTGCTTTTATGTTCTCTCTCTTTGCTTGGCTTGTTGGTGCTCCCATTAATCGACTCTGATCAAATTATATAAGCTGGTGTAAGTTATCTTAAGAGCAGAACAAGCATTCCAATTTATAGTATGTATGCATGTGATGCCTTGGTAGAGAAGGGTTGGTAAACCATTAAAACGAGTACAAGCGAAGGAAATTACTTGGGAAGCAAGAAGGTGTGGTGTGTGGAGAGAGCGTATCTTTCCTAGAATGGCAGCTGGTAACATAATGTGACAACGGGGAATGGTTGACTTGTGTTTGTGTTCTTCGTGTGGATGAAGTTTAACGAGTGCCGAGTGCGGATGGGATGTGACCTGTGAAGAAGGTTCATGTGCATAAAAGGTTTTCTGTAGCGGTTTCGTGCAGTCAAATGTGCGCACAATTGTAAAACGCCACTGCAGATTCTTTCTATATATTAATTAATGAAGATATACTAATAGTTGATAAAGAGGTTTGTTTATTTCGTAGTAATATATGACTCGATAGCCAAATCTATAGACATCACGGAAGACTATACTGTATCGTACGTAGGAAGTAAGATTGATGATTGATGATAGATGACAAAAACTGTTACGCATTAGGGAGTCCGAATAACAGGGTCCACTCAACGGAATGATTGCAATCGGCATCTTTTTCGATACAACGATTTATTTCGAATTTGATAATTCAAATCAGAATAACAGAATTCTGTTATTCGAGTCGAAATAACAGCAAATATCAATTCCGCATTAGAAAGTCATCTGATGATCTGATGATCTACATTCTGAATCCGGAAATAATGAGACAAATTTTAGTATTTATGATCTGATTATTTTAACAATAATTTGTTATTTATAATACAAACTAATAAATATTAAAATTTAATCAACACAATAAAATAATTAAGACATTACTAAATATTTTTAATAATGCCGATATGAATACAACATTCAATATATTACTGTCAAATTTAATTTAAAAATGTTTTACTTTTTGTGTCTTTAAGCCTATTTCAACAAATTTAAACTTGTATCTATTTGTTTACCTCAAATTTAAATAAAAGAAAAAAATCAAGTTTTTTTTTTTTTTTTTACTTAACGTCTTTGTTTATAATAATTCAATTACATAATCTCGACCCTACTATTCGCATCTAGCTCATACCATGATGCAGATTTTTTAGAGGGTTTAAAATTCATACAAATTTTAAAATAATCAACTTATATGTAATCAAGCCTCCACCTTTAATATTAGAATATTAGTTGCTATATATATTTAATAGCTTTCTCCTTTAACACACACAACCCCGAAATTTTTTTTATTAACCAAAATAAATTAAAAAAACACCAAACTGACAAAATTCGAATCAAAATCACTAAAATAGCCATTCCGGAATCACAGACACCGGAGTAACTCCGGAATCACAGAGTCCGGAATAACTCCGGAATCACAGAGTCCGGAGTAACTCCGGAATCACTGATTCCGGATTTATTTGCTGCACTGAGTTGCGCGGAGAGAGGGAGAGGTTGGTTTTGATTATTTTAATAATAAAAATATTAATATTTTATTTGATGAGTTGGGTTGTATTTATGTAAGTTTTTGTAACGAATTCGACTGCACTTATCGAGATTATAATTAATTTTTTTTTAACGTCGCAAATCATCGAGCTGTAGATATCCGAGTCTACTTCCACCACGTTCAGTCCGATTTGCGATCGGAGAAACGTGCATCTCAAATTTCGCTCCATCTTGAACATATATCTTAATTAGTCTTTTTTATAATGATTTTGCGTCGGATTCAATTTTGGATTGCTCATTTCTCCGATCGCAAAACAGACTCGACGTGATGAAAGTAGACTCGAATATCTACAGCTTGATGTCTTGCGACGATAAAAAATACTAATTATGATGCCGACGAGCTGAGCTGAAGTTGTTACAAAAAATATTAAGTATGATTAGCATTTTTTTTTCTACAAACTTCGACTACTCTCTCCCCGATCATAATTAATTCTTTTTTATGATCGCAAGCCATCGAATTGTAGATATTCGAGTCTACTTCCACCACGTTGAGTCTGATTTGCGATCGGAGAAACGCGCATCTAAAATTTGGCTCCACTATCAACTTATATCTTAATTTGTAACTTTTTATCATGTGTTTGTGTCAGAATCAATTTTGAATCGCTCGTTTCTCCGATCGCAAATCAGACTTGACGCGGTGTTAATAGACTCGGATATTTACAGCTTGATTACTTGAGACGATAAAAAAAAACTAATTACAGTCTCGACGAGCGCAGTCAAAGTCGTTACAAAAAGTTACCTAAATAGAATCCAAGAATTGTATTAAATTATTAATATTTTAATATAAAAAGTTTTCAACGTTCAAACCTTGATTTTTTTTTTCATGATTAACCTTAGAAAAATAAAAATAGTATTTATGACTTTTAATTCAAATCTTTTATAGTAATGACCATATTTTATAACATTCAGGTTCAAATGTGTTTTTCAGACGAATACGATTAGCAATACAAATTCTAAACTAAAAAAATATTCTGCTCGCTAAACATGT
>CAXKVX010002334.1:0-20494 GCA_964058865.1 Eleocharis quinqueflora
AATCAGGGGATAGTTTCTTCTTCTTTCGAGAGTTTCTCTTGAGAAGGGTTTCTGAATCTGAGGAGAAATACAACGGCTTTTACTTGACCTTTATTTATGTTAGGTTTTTTGGAGAATTTTTTATACTTGCTCCAAATAATTATGTTCAGCACTGGAGCTTTGGTTTCTGTGTGCACCGTGAGAGAAAAAGCGGAACCTCTTTGCTCTTACAGTATCTTCATGCGACCATACCTCAAACTCTTGAAGTGTAACGTCAATTTTAAAAATTCAACTTTTTTTTAGTTTTTAAATCTCTTGAAATTAAAAGGTTAAAAGTTTTTTAATAACTCGCATCACATTATTGATTTATACTTAATAAATTATAGTTCACCTCGTCTACCAACTAAATATTTAAGAAAAATTTGTCTCCATGCCACTATATAATTGTTCAATAGCCAAAATGCCACTAGATAATAGAAAATAGCTAATATGCCATTAAAATTCATATCTGTTTATTCTTATGCCATTAGCCCTAATTTCATTCAATTAAATAATTAAAACATTTCAAAATATCAAAACTGTCCTCTGCTGTCTCCTTTCTTTTCTGCTCGAATTTGGTCTGCTGTCTCTTTTCTTTTCTGCTCGAATCTAGTTGATCAGTCTCACAGACCTTTCCCTTTCTTTCTTGTAGCCATCACAGATAAAAATATAGAAGAGAGAAAAGAAGAGAGACGGGAAGTCCAAATTACGATGGTTCATAAAATCGACTCACAGAAGCATTACGAAGTTGCCCTACGAGCCGACAGAGCAAATGACAGAGAAAATCCCAATTGTTGTTAGACAAGTAGAATTGGATGATACCTGTCGGAGGAGAGGAGATGACAGAGCAGAGCCGTCGCGACGACAGGCGGAGCCGACAGAGGCCAGGCGGAGCCGACAGAGGCCAGGCGGAGCCGACGGAGGCCAGCGGAGGGCTAGGGTTTAGGTCGAGTGGGTAGTTCAGTTCTGTCGAGTGTGTTCTGTTCTGATCGAGTGGAGCTGGTATCGACTGGGGCTGGGGCTGGGGCTGCTAGTAAGGGTATTTACGGAATTAAGAAATGTTTTAATTATTTAAATGAATGAAATTAGGGCTAATGGCATAAGAATAAACAGATATGAATTTTAATGGCATATTGGCTATTTCCCATTATCTAGTGGCATTTTGGCTATTGAACAATTATATAGTGGCATGGAGACAAATTTCCCAATATTTAAAATGATTAGATTTTAATTACCAATCGAAAATATTCCTACAATCTTATTCTTTTTTTTATTACTACTTTAGAAATAGATTCGATTGGTAATCAAAATCTAACTATTTCAAATGTTTATTTGATAGACATGTTGAACTATAATTTACTAAATATAAGACAATTATGTGATGCAGGTTATTTTGTCAAGTTTGACTCAAATGTTTGTTACTTGATGAATTGCCATACCGATGAATTGATTTACCAAGGCAAACGACAAAATGGTGTCTATTACTTATATCTCAATCATTTTGATCAAGATGAACTTTGTTTTAGTACTTTAACTAATCAATCTTGACTTTGGCTAGGACATTAGCTCATCTAAGTGTAGATACGATAAAAAAATATAATCAAACTCGACTTGGTAAGATGATTATCTTTGAACAAGATTGAGTTAGACTGTTAGAATTTATTCCAACATATGAGCAAATATGTGATATAATTATATATTAAATCATGGACTGTCAAATTAATTTAACACTTGATTCAAAAGTGATCAGAATATCATCAAGAAATATGTGTCATGAAGAAGTGGGCCTTAGATGTGCAGAATGCATATTGATAATTTATTATTTAGTGATAGTCTAAATTGAAATAAATTACAGAGCAATATTTTTATCGCTATTGATCCCCAAAAAACACGATTTATTGGCACATATCTCAATATTTCCCTTACTAGAGTTTTTTTTGGATATGCTTGAGAGATATTATATATTTATAATGTTTACGTAATTAATTAAATACTAATTAAATAATTAAGCATGAATTAAAAGAATCCACATAATGGGGAGGCATTTGTAGGGAATTTTTTTCCGCCTGATCCTAAAAAAAATAAGAATTACATTCATGACCCTGCATTCAAATATTTGACAGCCATGGTTCTATTTTTCTGCTTTCAGCGTTCAGACTAAACGCATGCGTTCACGCTGAAAAAACAAACGACAAAAATGATTAAGTATCATGCAAAATTTCAAATATGCATTCACGTTTGAACCTCGCGTCTGGACGCTGCGTTCAGGTAACATTGTGAACGACACGTCTGGACGCACGTTCAGACGCTACGTTCAGACGTGAACGCAAATTTCAAAAATACTTGGTATTTTTTTTTGTTTCGTAAACTCGGGTGACCTCTATTTCTGAACGCATGCATCTAGAAAATACTTCTGAACGCTGAAAAGTAGGGCAATGATAGTCAAATGTTTGAAAATAGGGTCATGGATGTAATTTTTATTTTTTTGAGGGTCAAATAGAAAAAATTCACTCTTGACATTGTTAGGTCGAACATTTGACAATTGTCAAAATTAACTTTTCATATTGAAACACGCGACTGAACTGTACACACATAACGCACAATAAATGAATGTTTAATGTTTAATTGTTGGAAAACCCTCCGTAGCCCCTTGTTTCACCCCAGTAAAGGCCCCCTTATAGTCAAAGCGCGGGACCCACGCGACAGTGTAGTGGAGGAAATTGGGGGGTGGGGGGAAACAGGGAGCAGCGTATCACTATCCCTAATTGTTTATCGGTTGGAGAATCTTGACGCAACGGTGAAGTTGTAGTTTGTGATCAGAAGATCACAAATTCGAGTTGTGAAAACAAATTCTTGCATAAATGCAAAAAAAAAAAACCTACATATAAAATTCAAAATAATCCGATCCTTTTCTCAATTTCGCACGTAGCAAGAGCTACGTGCGCCAAACAGCCTTTTTTATCGAGGACTTGAAATTAACAGTTGTTCAAGGATTTTAATCCTTCCTGTCACTCTAGTAAAAGGATAATTCATCAAAATCAAACTCATGGACATTTACCCGTCTTGAAATCCAGCCTTATAAATGACGTTTCCATTTAGATGAATTTGCAGAACTTTGAAATTTTAAGTGCAAGTCTGGAACACTTTTTCATTGAAATAAAAATATAATCTCAAAAGATAATTTCATTATATCTAAAAAAGTAAAATTCTTCAACACAAGTTCATAATTTTACTAATGAAACAGTTATTAAGTTAATGACAAGACCTAATCTAGCAAAAGCACTTGAACTGACAGAAAGCACTCCAACAGCAACTAAATGATATATAAGAATCCCAAGACAGATCCAAAACTGATAATACACCGAAAAGAATTGCAAAAGAGCTAGACATCCCAAGCACCAAAAGAGCTTGCCAACGCGTACACATCTAGAAGGTGATCACACTTTCTTAATAATCTGAACAACATCTTCATCATCAAGTTCATGCTCCTGTACAGAAAATAAGAAAACAATTTTAAGTTCAGGCCACTCGTAAACCTGGGCAACGCATATAAGGTTTCGACATTTTACTGATCTTAGGGCCTTTTTGATCAGCACAATTTATTGATTTAATTGAGAAGCAACTAAGTCTAACTTCAGATAATAAAATGCCGAAGCAGCATTTTTAAGTATCTTTTCTTGTATTGTTTAATTAATAAAGTTTAATGAGCATTCCAACCTATATAGGACATAGTACGCATATTATAAGCCTTCTGATCTGTTTAAGATTGTGGAACTTGAAAAATATCAGAGGCCTTAAAGATGCATCTCTTATGCATGGTATATTAGCCAAAGTCAATTTTACTATGTCACATCGACTAGTTAAATAGCAATTATCCTAAAAGTATGAAGGAATGATTCGATTCATTGCCAATGTCTGGAAGACAAAAGCCTAAAATGCAAACTCATTGTCAGAGATAAGTACAGACCTTGCCAACTCTTTGAGGCTTGTGCTTCACACTTGAACCCCACACTAACGCACTATACAATTCATAGAAGAAAATAAAACATTAGTGATCCAATTTGACAAGCTACCTGTTTTCTTCTGGAAAATTTCATGTATACACCACCTTAAACAAAATGAAAACTACTGGAAATTATCCAGTAAACTTTACAAAGGGCAGAGGTCCCCCATCTTAACCCTGTTAGTGAATACAAGGACATGGGATGTATAAAAACAAATGGGTTGAAGATGCAGACTAGTGAAGACAATTTTGTGCACCTCAAGGTTTCTAAGTATAATAGATTAATTTTGTGGGCTGGTTGTGTCTCACTTCAGATGTGTAAATTTTGAGGTTTTGAATAGCTGAAGTGTAAAATTTTGAGGTCGTGAATAGCTACATCTGGAATTGACCCTTCTAGTGAGTAATCTACTGTATTTATTTTTCCACTCCATTCAGAATGCACAGCCAGTTATTCAGAAAGTTTTTCCACTCGGTCTTCATTTTTTTCCCTTTTTCTTTTTTCCATAATTTTCTATTTCCTTTTATCTTTCTTGGGGGGAGGGCTGGGGAGGGGGTTCAATAATGAGGAATTACTATTTGAACTGTTTAAGCATGTCTTTGTGAATCCTGTTGCAGAAATCTTCTACTGTTCTTCTTTTGGATGATACAATGACAGGATCATCATAATCTGGATTCATCCCCTTAGGTTTTGTATAAATGCGAACCAGGTCCAAATACTCCCAAATCTTCTCCAATAGACCGTCAAGATTCCATTCCAGGTGAGCACTGTTGTTTCACAATTAAGAAATAAAATCAAACAAACGTGCGATGTATGCATCTTTGTAATGCTAGTTAGCACACAAAGTACCAATAATAAGTTGGCCATGTATAGATAACTAATGCCTCAGCTGAGCTCAAATTACCTAACTTGAAACTGAAAAGAGAAGACAATACTAAGACTCAGCATTGGTAAACATAGCTAAATGGCTGACTAGTTTAGGCCACACGGAAGTAACATTCGAAAGTTCTCATTATCTCAAATAGCATCGAATGTATCTTTCAGTACGAGTAATAAATCCAAATGCTAAACAATGGTGCCAAACTTTAAATCATGTGCATTTGAAACCTAAAATCAACACCCATTTGGGTCAATCCAACTCCAACTTGAAATTCCTGCATCATACTCAATCACTAGCTAAAATTTCGATTTTCTATTTTTGAAGAATTGAATTTTTTTCCAGTTTAACAACACCCAACAGAACTCGATCAGATAAAGAAGACAGAAGGATTAGTAAACCTGATAGGGCAGTAATGAGGGAGCTTGTCGAGTATCTCAAGCTCCTCGAGGGTGATCTGGTCAATCTTATTGACAACATAGATGCAGGGTATGTAAACACGGCTTCCTTCAATGACGTCGATGAGGTCATCAGCAGTAGCATCATACCGCAGTGAGATGTCAGCATTGTGTATTCTGTATTCACCGCATATGGCCTTTACTGTTTCAAGATCCAGGTTTGTGTTTGTCACTGTTGATGTGAAGTTGATGCCTCCTTTCTCCTTTCTTCTGAAGGTCAAGTTTGGTCGCTCCTTGTTTAACCTGCCTTTGCCATTAAATTTAATTCATGAATTAATATCTTCATTCGCCAGCAGTACTACTTGACCATTTAAATACAAAAAGTTACAGTTGAAAATGCATTATACCTTATACCAAATCCTTCCAGCTCCTTTTCAATAAGTCGTTTATGAGTTATTGGCTTTATCGCATCGAGAACAATCAGAATACAATTGCATGTCCTAGCCGTACTGATAACCTGAAACGAAAAAAAGTAATATTACAATATTATTACATAGCACCGGACTTACTACTATAGTTACTATAGTCATTTGCAGAAATTACACTTCTAAAATTATATTCATACATCATGGACTGAACAAGAAAGTATAGTTAAGCAGGAGGTGCTCAAGTATTACATGAATTCAACAAATTACATTTCTTTCTTGTTATTTTGTAACAAGGTGTTGGGTCTGAAGTGCATATAACCACAGCTAATAGCTATAAATGTATGTTTCAAGAAAAGAAAGAAATAAAATATCTTAATGGACACTATTGCGGCAATTAGTAGCTATATTAGATATTAGATTTGCTACCTGTCTTCCTCTACCTTTACCATCCTTTGCACCTTCAATAATACCAGGCAAATCCAACAGCTGGAAGAAACAAATAAAATTACAAATTTTCTTATAAGGGAAAATTTATAATAGAGAAGAACATAATTCATGAAGAGAAATGCACTAAATTGGAAGATATTCAATAGGCATGTCTAAATAGTATAGCCAAAAGGATAACTATCTGAGTTCGGTCAGAAAAACAACAGGAATATAAGCTCACATCAGTACAGCACAGCTCAGGTTCTCCTTTTTCTTATAATTATTTGATCACAATCTTAAAATAGTTTCACATCAGCTGCCCTCATATAACCTCAATTAATCTCAACTAAGAAACTTAAACAACATAATGGGAAAAGCAAAAGCAGCACTTCTAAAATTGGTCAAATAGCACTGAAACTACAGAACAGCATTTGAAACTTATCAGGTACTGATTTCAAACGAACAGAAAAAAAAAACCTGAATTTTGGCTCCCTTGTACATGATAACTCCAGGAATGCATGTTAGGGTTGTAAACTCATATGAAGCAACCTGGCATACAACATATAGTTATATAATAAACCAAAATACATGAAAAGAAATGTACTACTTGCTTTAATTATATTTATAGGTAATCAACCTGAAAGACTGAAACTGTAACCTAAACAGAAGGGCTATTAACTGTTTCTTGTCAACAGCTACAATAATAGTTGTTAAAGCAAAGTAAGAAAGAAAAAACATTAAAAAAAGGATGCACGTACCTCAGAAAAGGTACCAGTTAATTTGTTAAGAAGCGTAGATTTTCCAACAGAGGGGAAGCCAACAAGGCCGACCCGAGCATCTCCACTCTTTGTCACATCGAATCCTTCTCCTGCTCCACCACCTCCTCCTTTGGAGGACGGAGTCAAAAGCTCCCTTCTGAGTTTAGCCAGTTTAGCCTTTTTCGTGAAAGAAAAAAGAGTATTTAAGTTAAGAAAGTGGTAAAATGCAACAATAATGGAAAGCCTTGGTGCAGCGGTAAAGTTGTCGTCTTGTGACCAGGAGGTCACGGGTTCGAGTCGTGAAGAAAGCCTCTTGCAGTTGTAGAAATGCAGGGAAAGGCTGCGTACAAAGACCCCAAAGTGATCTGACCCTTCCCCGAACCGCGGTCAAGCGGGAGCTACGTGCACCGGGCTGCCCTTTTTTTAATAATGGAATAACCTATATCCCATACTCAAGCTTTTAAAAAACTTCATTGAAAATGTTTAAACTTAAGTTAAACTTTGTCTAAACCTTTGATATTAAGTAAAAAAAACTCCGTATAATCCATTTAATTCCGTTTAAATTGTTTAATCCGCAAAATTATTGCCATATAGTTAAGAGACATGAAACGTTTTTTAAAGCTTGACCATACATGAACTAATTAAAGGCAACAAATAGCTGCTCCTTCATCCTCACAATGATTTACATAAACAGTGTAGAAAGCAGTCAAGAGCTGGAAGATTTTACATGTTATTTTCTATGTTCCTTTGGGGTATGGATAGTAGAATGGTTATCACAATATTGATTGTGCTTGAAATAGTGCCCACTTTATATCTAGATTTTTAAGGCATGCATACAATTTATGGAAAAAAAGTAAACACCAAGAAGAAAGTGTCTTCATTTTTACTATCTCAACTTTGTAGTTTACGGACAATTTGTAATTTTAGTCAGTAAGACAATGCCAGCTACATGCAAATGCTTTCAAAAAACCTCAATTGAACCCCACAAAAAGTTGCAATAAAATCTTGTTTCAAAAAAAGACAGGATCAAAAAGTATGAACACCAGTGTGGAACAACTCTAAGATGGAAACACTTGAGCTAACTCAATTATAAATAAAGTTTGTTCAATTTGAAACTAAATAAGAGCACCTTCACTGGGCACAATAATATATTTGAAGGTAGTTTGGTGCAACAAAATGGGAGTAAAAGGAAGTTGTATACCTTCAGAAGTCCAAGATGGTGCGCGGTAGCTTTATTTTTCTGTGTCCTCGCCATCTGACAAAAGATAATAATAAGATCACATCATAGATTATAGTTACTGATAGATTAGTTACAAGTCCAAAAGATTCAATTCAGAAACTACTAATTACAAAAACAAAAAAAAAGATTGTTCAGGCACAATCCACTGGATTCAACCAGCCTGAAACATTTACAGATTCCTATATACATTGGGAAAATTCACCTTATATTTGCTACTGTAAACTACCTACTGTATACACATTTAAAACAAAAAAAGGATTGTTTAGACTGGTGAGCATTGAGGAGATTGCTGAAATATATCAGCCACTGTCAGAACGCAATCTAGACTGCAGCTCTAAAAACTATAAAAGGCACAAAACCATCTGCATAAACTCGTTCTTCGAGGCTTTGAGGGTTTTAACAATAAATCAACAAACCCCAATAAAAAGATAAATAGTTTGTGAAACGAAATTCTTTATTTCCCGCTAATTTTAGAGCTACACAAATAAGCAACGGAGTGAACGATATAAGTTATACCTCATCTTCGATATCCTTGATTTTTTGCATGACCGTCGCCATTTTTGTTCGTTTTTTCCCTGTTCGATGTTTTCTTTTCGATTATTCCGTCTGTTTTGTTTTGTGATTCTCTCTCTCTCGCTCTCGCTCTGGCGAGCTTCGATCCCCCTCTTCCTCTCAGACTATCGCCGACCTTCTAGTTGCTTCTACGGGTCCGAATCTGCTACTATTTTGGGAGAAGAGGAGGGCCCTATTATTTATTTATTGAGCGTTGGATTAAAATCGGACGGACGGATCGCCACAGATAAAATTTAAAAGGACTTTTGATGTTAATGGAATTCATTCATTATAATTTAATTGTCCACATTAAAAGAAGAGGATCTCAATCCAAAATGGAATCATCTGCTTCATTTTTTTTGCACCAGATGATGCATCTTGATCCGGATTGTCATATTAAACATAAACAGTTCTGATTTAATAGTACAAAAACTTTCGTGAATCATATCAATGACGGTCAAGCGTTGATTTTTAATTTGAAGATTCAGATTGAGGTGCAGCATCTGCTGCAAAAAAAATGCAGCAGAGGATACGGTTCCATCTCAATCCTACTTCTACAGCCGATTTTTTAAAAATAATAATATTATATATTTAAGAAAAAACAAAATTCGAAGTTTACTATCACCAAAGGTGTTGTCAGCGGGACAAAACCTCAGATTCTCCTGAAATCGCTTTTTCCCAAAAAAGTAAATTTCGAGACATGGTCTGCAATACGGTGGAGTTTAAAAAAATTAGAAAACAATACACCTAATAAAATCTTTCTGATTAATATCCGAACTTGTTTAATGGTCATTGTGTGATCTTTCTCCACGTCTTCGCGAATAATATTCGCGATCATCTTAGCAGTTAGATGGATATGGTCAACTATGGCAGAAATGACTCTACATACATGCAAGTACAAGCATTTTATTATAGCCCAAGCACTATTGATTGCTTTGGCATACAACCGTCATTCACAATTCAGGTCCTTGCACTTTACTCTATATTTTGGGGTGCTGCTATCTACCACCTCGTACTATCGATTCTTTTCAATGTCACCTTGAAGGAGAAAATTGAAGGTGTTCCTTTGAACTGAAGGTTTGATTTTCTGCTATTGGACCATCAATAGATCCACAAGGCTCATATAAACTGTAGTTAGCAGGACGAAAGTCTGAGGTGTCGTAGATGCTTATGCTCGGATGTATTTCTCCCAAGCTAATGAATGTATTGTACTGCTCCTGCGAGAGACCGCAACATGTACGATCTCATCACAATCATTATCATCCTCCAAGTATTCATCTACATCCTCAGACGAAGAATCCTCACAATCACCTCGATCTGCATTGTAATCATCGTCCTCCTCCTCATCATCGTCATCATCGTAATCATCTTTCTCATTATTACTAATTCCCTGGTCAGTGCTAACCGGGACAAATTGAGAAATTAAACGAGATGCATTACTGCTGTCAGGTTGGGTATCCATGAAAATGCGGTTGTTCAGAATTGGATCCATTTTGACAAAAAGTTGAACAAGTCTCATTTTATGCACAAACATTTCACATGCTACTTTTCAAGAACTCTCGTCATAGACGCCGATCAAGTTGAAATAAAAATAATCCGCTTGTTCAATATTCACAGGACACTGAATTTCAATAGATTGTTGATATTCCTCAACCCCTAAACACTTAAATATATTGCTTTAAAGCTCTTCGAAAGTACTACTTTCATTATTCCCGAGTGTGAATCTCGTCAGTAATGAATAATCTGCACCAATTTGTGCAAAATATGTTGTTTCGCCTCCATAAAAAATAATCGGAAGCCGACATTTGTCGACAAATAAATAAAATATATTCAAAATTATTACAATAACAATTTAAACCCTTAAAATATATGCTCTTGATTAACTTCAACTATGGCATGAGGTAGAATTTTGTGACGAAACAAAAATTTTGAGCAGATCGTCTGAAGAAAATTAGGAGATGAGAACTGGTGGAATTATTGGTGCTGCTGGGTTATATGGTGCAAAAATGCACCACAGGTTTTGACTGCGTTCTAGGCTTCAATAATTCAACCTCGCTCATTTCGACATAAAATAATATTAACTAGGTGAACCGCACCTGTTATCTACGGTGGGGGTATTTTTTTAATGTGCACCGCACCTCTCACTTGCGGGACACAACCTCAATTTCTTTTTTTGATAAATCAACGCAGAGAGGAATTCGAGGGGGAGAAATCGATTTTTTATTGTGGAAATTGTTATTGTATTATATTATTTGAGTCACTATAATATATATATTAAGAATATTAAATTACAATTATTTATACAAATTAGTTTAACTAGAATTATATTTTTTTATGTGTATAAAATAACTAGATTCGCTAGCATTTATATACGGATTTTGTAGTTTTAAACATGTTAAGTCATTCAATATGATTAAAATCCGACTCGAAATTCGCTAAATTTTTTAATATAAATTTACATTTAAATTCTCAATTGTCTTATAGAATATAAAGATATTATAAAATGGAAAAAGCTAAAAAAAACTAGGCAAAATCATCAGATTTTTCCCCCACCAATAGAAAAGCATCACATCATCAACAAACTATAAACTGTCAACCATTCAGCAAAAATAAAGTGTCTTGTAAATCCTTTAGGCTTTAGTGATGAATAAAAAGTGTTAATAAATTTGTAAGTCTCTTATAAAAAGTTCTAATGTATTTGACACAATTCATGAACAAGGGATCCTGAGGGTGTGCTCCAGGAGCCAAATTTGGAGGGGAGGGGAGGGGAGAGGAGGTAAAAAAATAACGATTACTTGCTCCAGAAATTAAAATGAAAGGAAAGAAAGAGGTTCTGAGGTTAAATTTTTCCGTCGAAATTATTAATTTTGTTACTCTTCATTTTGAAAGGTAACATTTTTCCTTACCTTCTCTTCCGTCCCCTCCCGTTCCTTTCCTTCCCTTCCCTCTTTAATTTGTGTCTGCAGCAGACCCCAAGAAGCGATTGTCCTACGCTCTCTCCCGCTCCGCCAAGCGTTACAACAAGGGATTATTTTCTCAAATTAATATTTGTTTTGATATTATGTTATCGACATTGAAGCTGTTATGAACTCAAATTATTATTCCTCTGGTTCTCTTCTTAGAACGGTCGTGCCCCATTCAAATACTGCGTTGTTGGATATTGATATTTGATAGTGAAAGGATGAGCTTACTAGCTCCTGTAAGAAAGAACAATCAATCAGACTTCAGAGTAATTGAAACCATGACAAAAGGAAGTTGGAATTGAAATATGCGGATATCTATAATCATAGTTTGAAAATTAAACTTCTCCAAAGGAAGTTGCTTATCAGATGGATATAGACTTGACTATTACACTTTTACTAATCTGTGTCAGTTGCAATGATATACTGGTACAGAGAAGCACCTCATTTGAGGGTCTGTTTCAATGTTTCATCACGTTGAATAAGAATTGACTTCAACAAGTTGTGGGTAAGAATATTCGTCGACGTTTTGTCTACTTGTTTTCTTTCTTTAATTAGGTTGTTTGTATGAGATTATCTTGTAATATTTTTTTAACCGACTTTAAGGTCGGATGACGGGATGAGGTCGGGTCGGATTTCGGATCGTCATGTGTCGACAATTTTAGGGTCATGAGTCATGGGTCGGGTCGGATGAGGTCAGCTCAAGTTTCGGGTCGGATCACGTCGGTCTTCTTCGCTTAACGGGTCGGGTCTGGCGAGATCGAGTCGAGTTTCAGGTCAGACTGCATCGACAACTTTCAGGTCTTGGGTCGGGTTGGACGAGACCGGGTCGGGTTCGGATCGGGTTGCACCGATAAATTTCAAGTATTATTTTGAGTTTTATGTTCAATCAGACAAGATTAGATCGCGTTATTGAATTGTGTTAGTAAAAATCTTGACTTTCTCTGATTTTAATTTGTTAGTAAAATTAGATTATGATGTTGGCAAGATATGATTATATAAATTTACAGGTTGTATCAGGTCAAGTCAGGTCGGGTTCAGGTCGTGCTCGGATCCACATGTGTCCCTCCAGCTCGGGTTACATATCGTCTCGGGACGGGTCGGGTCAGGTTAGATCCTCATGTGTCGCACCATCTCGGGTTACGAATCGTCTCGGGTCGGGTCCGGTCGAGCTCACGTCGCTCATGTGTCGTTTCGTCTCGGATTACAGATCATCTCGGATCGGGTCCGATCGAATTAGAATAGTTTGACTTTATCAAAATATCGAGTCGGATCGAGTTCAGATCGGCCGGATTCTGCCTCCTCTACTTGAAAGAGAAAAATGTATGATGTATCAGACTTCCAATTTGGGCTAACTTGGTAACTAGAATTTCCAGTCTTAAAACAGCCCATATTAGTTGGGTTAGATTCTTTGTGCTGACTGGCAAAACTGTAAATTAAAATATTTACAGGGACTTTGGCAAGAAAAAGTTCAAAACCGACTGAAACCTCGATTGGAACAGCGCTGCCGCCTGGATCCGATCTCCATTGCCACGTGTCCAGCATGTTGTCCACGTAGACTCGTTCTTCCTCAAAATTCGCTATACTATATTCGTCTTCCCCCCTCTCTCTCTCTATCTGAACTAACAATGGCCAAAATAATTCCTCTATTTCTGCTAGTTCTTATCACCTCTTCTCTGGTAATTCAATCCAATACATTGTCGGAGAATTCACGCGGAGATGAAGGTGGAGATGGGAAGAAAAGATCAGAGGCGTCAGAGTTACCTGAACCAGTCGAGCGAGCCATCGGTTTCACCGGTCTGATGAGCCGGTGGGATACGGTCCGGACCTGGGTCAGGCTGGCCTGGTTCAAACTTGGCCGTGAATCTATGTAAGTTCAATTTGAATCTATTATGCATTTTTTATTTTTTTAAAGTAGAATCCGTTCTGCAATTTGGTAATGTTTCCCCATGGAAAATTGTAATCACTGATTAGTACCTACATATTATGTTTTCTGGAAGGTGGTTTCCTTGTTTTCACCCTTCCAATCTAATAATTTAGGGGGTTTTATCATGCTGTTGAAAATATTGTGTGGTGTTATTTTGTAGCATGGCTTTTGCCCAATTGAAATGACTGCTTGATTTTGTTGGGGTGTGTGTGGTTAGCTAGTGGTTGTACTCGATTACATCTAAGCAATTCTTAGTGAACTGATTGTTTGTGGACAAATTCAAGTTTGGTTAGAAATAGTAGGTTAGGATCTATTGACAATCCAGATATTTGCAGTGTGTTCTCACATTAATTTCGGTCGTGGTCTACATCTGTTTGATTTAATATATATAATTTACAAAAAGAAAACAACAATGAGATCATGAAATGAATTGTTTATTGTTTATTGAACTAATAAATTTTGTTATTGTCAGATCTTAATTAACATTTAGAAAATTCATTTTGCAGTAATATGATTCAAAATTTGCATTTTGCAGTAATTTACAATTTGATGAATATTTACAGAAAATTGAGACTGAACAAAAATGGTGTAATGAAATAATGTGGATAATGTCTGTGGGCCAGTAGGGGAGGCTCCAGTTGGTTGGCTACGATCCCTTTCTTTTTGCGTGTAGCAAACAAATCTAGGCTACAATATATATATCTTTTTTTTGATAAAAGGTTGGGGACCTTTCAGTGTTGGCATAATAATGAATGTTTAAAGATGTCGGCACATTGAATTGTTATCTGATCATGGCAGAATTGTTCTGTTTTATTTCTCATTTCAAAAGAAATGCAGTCTGTTCCAACTCTTTATCTGTTTAAACTATGACAAGGAGATACAAATGGCCAAATGGCTGACATCCAATTCCAGTGCCTTAATTCAAGGATAAAAGTATTTGTCAGCAAGTCTGTTTTCATTAACTTATTTATTTTGTTCTCCGATTGGTGTTTACTGTTTAGATATGGAAGTAGCGGTGCAAGTACACCTAGTGGAAAGGTATCAGAGGCGGCTACTGAGAGCTTGAAGATGACAGCGGGAACTGTGGAGCAGGCTGCGAAATCTGCTGCTCAGGTTGCTGACGAAGCGGCCCACGCAGCAAAGAAGAGACTGGAGCGAACAATGTCCATTCATCCCAGCCGCAAGAAAGATTGTAGTGCCGAACTCTAGATTTTCATCCTCTCTTTTTGTAAATAGGTTGTATTGGTAGTAGTATCCTAATGTTGTCCCAGAATTTCCTTCTTAGTCTGTTTCCTTCAGTTCTTTGTTTCACATGCCTAGTCACAAGGGGTTCTCTGAGGTATACAGGCATCTTTGATGAATTCATATCTGCTGTTATTCCGGACAGGGATTCCCATTCGGTTGTCGAATCCGAAATAAACTATCAGAAGAGAGACCGAGGAGGGAAAGAGACCAGTCCGAACCGTTGGGTGCGAAGCGGATGATGTTGAGAGGAATAGCAAGGTCCTGTTATCTCCTCGGAATAACAGCAGATCCGGATGCATCTTTGATGCCTTCTTGCTGTACATATTATTTTTGTTGTGTTGTAAAAGAAAAAAAGGTTCGTTGAATCTATTTTTGTTTCTGTGTTTAAATTGCATTAATCTGTGTGCTTATTTCTGGCTTCAATTTTACTGATACCGTGCCATTGCCTGGGTCAGAGATACCATTGATCTTTAAGAAGAGACTGAGAACTGCAGATTCATGTTTATGTGTCGGTGATTTGTTAATCCTATTCACATCATCTGCAAACCGTTCTACTAGAGGTTTAAGGAAAATACCACTCAAAAGGCAGAGGCGCAGAGCCCTCTAGACCTATGAAAATTGTCGCAGCAAGAGCCAGATCGAAAAAAAGAAAAAATATATTTTATTTTTATTTTTTCAAAAGATGAGTCGGGCAGGCCGGATTATTTTTAATCTTTAAAAGAAGACGGTTTAAGAAATGGGAAGGTATGACCCAATTTAGAATGTACCACCTGTTGGTACTCTGTGGCTATGCGCCTATACCATTTCATCAGAAACAAGAATCTTGTAGAATAATATGGTGTCAGAAAAAGGTTAGGTACATTAATACATCATTTGATTGTCCAATGTGTCATTGAATCAACGAATTACACTGTCTTCTTATAATGTTATTATTTTTTTCACTCCATGCAATTTATTTAAGAAGAAAGAGTGTAAATTATTAATTCAATGATTTAAACATACTTAAACATGAATGCACAATACAATCGGTGCACGCATAAACGCAGCTGACTGCCTGACTCTAACCCGTCAGAGAAACGTTGAACTTTTGCCCCTGTGAAGTGTATGGTGCCTACAGAATATCATAGGTTGGAATTTGTTGCCCTTGTTTAGTAAGGATCACGCTCAATCCCAATAATTAGAGAGCAAAGCCGAAGTTCAATCACTTAAATATTGCTAATTTCACTGTTAAATTGTAAAAAACTTGAAAACTCCTGGGACTATATCATAACCTTTTTAGGTCTAGTTCAATGGCTAATCCCCAACATACTAATATATACTAACACAAATGCTGATCTGTAAGGTAGTCAACATTTTTCAACTTGCAACAGATGCAGCAAATCTCTCTTCCTTACTATCAATGCATATTATTATAATTATATATTATTGTTATTATTATTACTATAATTGTCATTATTATTTTATTATGTTGTATTACATTTAGTAATTAATACTATTTTATTTATTTTAGAAAATAATACATATTATTATTAATTTGATATATTAATTTGTTTATTATTGTTATCATTATTATTCTTATCATAATTATCAACATTTCTATATTCCAATTAACAATTGCCAAACGACAATTTCGCTCTTCCGAAAAGTAAAAAATACCACTATTTCAAAATCACATTATTCTACTTCTACTATTCTAAATTGCACTATTATGTCGCTATTCCTTGTTTTCGGGTTTAGGATTTGCCAGAAGACCTTATACAAAATCATTATATATTTAGTTTTATAGTTTTTTTTTCCTTCTGCTGTCTTTTTAGTCGATACAAAAATTAGTTTCGAACGATCCATAATTCGTAACCTAACGAGTAAAATATACTGCCAAGTTACACCTATATGAAAAACATATTATTTTTATTTGGAGTAATGTATTACATTACCAATTAGAAGCCAATTTGATAATTAAATACAAGTAAACAAAACACAATCAACCCAATTATTTATTATTGTGGCAACATTTTACTAAAATCACACAATGAACTGATCAGAAATCCACCACAATCATCAACTCATTTTGTAGGATAGGAAGGTTCAATGGCCAGACCACATAGACCTGCTGTATTTGAAATATCCTTCTTCATTTTGATGTAACCGGAATCACCCCAACCAGTACCCCAAGAGTTCTTCACTATCCAATAGTTAGTCCCATTTGATGTGTCATATCCAGCTGCGAGTACGGCGTGATTTAAACTTGTTCCACATGGACCTGTGAAAATTCCACTAGAGTAGAATTGGAAATCTGTACCTCCAGCATCAATTGATATGGAGACAGGCTGATTTGCAACAGTGCTCATGAGAGACGACTCACTGTAAGGCGTGACATACTGGTAACCTGTGATTGTGGCTGCGTAGTCGGTGATTTTAGTAGAATTACACTTCTGTTTTTTCTTTCCAGTACCACTTGTGTATGGATAATTTGCCTCTGTTGTGATGCCACCATTATCAAGTACCCATTTAAAGGCGTAGTCCTCATATCCTCCATTGCAACCCCAACAAGTAGTATCACAATCAACTAACTCTTGCTCTGACAAACTTATTAATTGTCCTGTTCTAATTTGATTTATTCCTTCAATGGCAGCAACAGCTGAGAATGCCCAACAACTACCTATATTGTCATGTTGACATTTATAATCAGTATATATAGTCAGTATTTCTCTCTTTTCATGTTTTCCATTCTGTAAACATATATATCATTATGGATAACCAAATATTTAAGAAACTTAAATGAAGTTAAGAGTTTTTTTAATAGGAATATAAACAAAAAAGTGCTTCTAACTTACCACAATTGCCTTGATCTTTAATTGGTGTGACAGCACCAAGCGTTCGCCAATCAATGGAATCAGGGACTGTTGACAAATTTGCATACTTATACGGAGTTGAGTCTTTTGGCCTACTTGGAGCTCTATATGTGGCATACTTCTGCAGGAACTCATCATTTGTTAGGTCTGCAAATTTGTTAAGGCTAAGAGTATATGTAAGCCCAGGTTTGTTTTTCATAGATTCAATGTACTCTAAGTTGGTTTTAAACACTTGAAAGCGGTTTTGCTTCTCAAAAACGCTCGGATAGACACGATTGTAATCTTTCATCCATTTCTCAAACTTGAGCGACAATTGATCATCTGTTAAAGCAGCCATGGAGGCTGGAACTTCAATGATGAGAAGACCAAGGAAAAGCAACAGAAGAACAGTTGCTGAGCTAAAATGGGGAAATGTCATCATGTATTTTTCTCAATCAATCTTTTTGAAGGAAGGTTTAGACAGTTTAAGCTGGTGATGGATGAAATACTCGTTGATACATGGCATTTATAAGGATGTTCACCCTACGATATTTTCCACTGACAAGCTTTCTAAAGCTAATTAGTCATATTATATTGTTTGAATCTGTTATTATTTTATCAATTTTGAACTTGAATTTATTTTATTTAATTTGAAAGAAAAGTTACACTGGAGGTACAATAAGGATATATATGTTCTTACAAGCAAAAGAAAAATACTAAAAAAGCAACTAATTATCAATATTTTTCTCCAAGTGATATGCATATACACATCACATAATATATATAAGTCGTACTGAAAAATATAATATATAAATTTTTCAAGGAACAGCAATTAGTCCTATCTTCCGAAACTATCTTTTTCATGTTTGCTTCTGGCATATGGATGGATAGCCTGGTAATGCAAAGTTAATAAAATTTTGAACAACACAGCTTCCAAGGATGAGTTGACATTCTAGAAATAATCCACAGGAATATATAGTAGTCTAAAAATGTAATGTGCCAACTTTCTGTATTATATATGTGGCTTCGATATTATTGTTGTTTCAGGTTGCAAATAGGAGAATCGCTGAAAAGATTCCAAATATTAATAGAAAATAGGCAAACGTAAAATATAAATGCCTGCAAGCATCACTGTATCGGAAACCCGGAATGTCCTTTTCTTCAATTATATTATATGATCGATGCCCGTTTTATTTCCTTGAAATACATTTCTTTGGATCTGTGAACATTGTTACGCTGTAAGCTATTTGTTCTGACCCTAACAAAAACGTTAACTCTCTAATAATCGAATCTAAACAGTAAAACCAGGTGCATAAAACAACAAAAATTATATCTGCACTATTTTACTGGTGAAATTTTCTTTCATTAAAAGATTGCGGGAACAATCTAGATAATAAAAAATCTAAATAAAAATAACATGAGAGGTTACAATTTTAAGGAATCTGCTACTTGAACTGATATCACGGTCCACCCCAAGGCAAATAACAAGAATATCTATGTGCTATCTCGCCTACCAGTAAAATTCAAAGCTAGAAAAGACAAAAATACATAAAAGAAGGAAAGAAAAAGATGTTATGTGACAGAAGAACTAGTTTGACAAGTTGGCAGATTCTTTTAAACATGATCTCATGATACCACCAAGTTTTAAGCAAGCATCCATGCAAAGCTCCATAGCCTGCTTAACAGAGGTAAGGCGAGAAATGAAAAGGTAAAATAATTGGTTCAGGTGTGAGGCTATAACACCAATACATTTATATGCATCAGATGTCAGCACAAGTTTGTTACATGCTCACAGTAACCTATAATATGAAAAGCTGCAGCTTCATGTGCTCTTGATTTTTATGTTCTTTCGGAAAGCATGAATCCATTTACAATTTGACACCAAAGTTAGATGATTCAGCAAATTGTGGAGTACATGCCAAAATGTTGTCATACAATTACTGGGTTCTTTCAAATGTACATAATTTTTTTGGATTAACCATGATAGTGAATCTTTACTGGTTACATTACGCTTTTTCTGATGTGATTTAAAAATGTTGATTTAACCTTGGGAAATGAATGCATTCCTCAAACTGCAGAGGCCTTTAAGAAATGGGCAGTATGGTACTGATCTGAGTACATGACAACCTTGTAATTTTGGGAAAATACAAGTATATTATGAGAACTGGTCTTCCTCATTTCACAACCTAGATCATAATAGTTTTTTAATACAACAACAACAACAAAGCCTTCTGTCCCAAACAAGTTGGGGTAGCTAGAAATGAAGTCATATTGGATTTCTTTCATAAGATTTGCTGAATTTTTACGTTTGCTCGCCAAGCCTATCACAACCCTCCTTTCCTGGCTATAATAGTTTTTTTTTTTAATTACCAAAAGTTACTTGGTGTAGCAGAAAATATATATAACAGTATCAATTTGACATCTTACATTTCCCCTAATATTTTTTGTATACTTTAAAAGCTCAAATTTAAAAAAAATTAAGCATAGTGCAGACTAGAAGATTGCATTCACTGCTAATGCTATTGATCAGCTTAGTGGAACAGTTTTCTCTTTTGGTTGTTTTAATTTGGATTCAACAAAGACTTTATTGCATATACACTACAATGTGATAAGGTAGTATCTCAAAAGCCAACGGAGTATTTGCAAATATTCCAGTGTATTAACAAATGTTGCTTGTATTTAATTCATTAAAGCCCTTGTTAATTAGGGATTCTCCACCTAGTGCAATCAAAATAGAGTTTAAAAGACATACTTCATTGATTTTTGGTAGCGACCACTCTCCAGTAAGAGTGAGTTGTGTGACCTCATTTCGGGCTGGCATGCATGCAAGCAC
>CAXKVX010002335.1:0-26254 GCA_964058865.1 Eleocharis quinqueflora
AAAGATCAATTAATGATGAAACCGTATTTGTATCATTTTTCTATTTTTCTGATGTAAATACAGCTAAATACACTTAGATGCATCATGGATTCATGATGTAATATTAAACGCATATGAGATTATTTTATAAAGCATGAATACAATTCAAATTTTAAAACAAATATAGTGCTATATTTACGTCTAATATATGAATTATTCAAATCGCTCTGCACGAAGCACGACTCCGAAAATTAAGGAGGGTGTCAGGTCCCGCCTGCTCCTCGATTCTGCCACTGACAGCAAATTTATAAATGTCAATTATTATTTTTTATATTTGTGTAAATTATATATAATTGATTGAACTTGATAATAAGAATTATATATATACGACAGTAGTTGACAATTAAAGAAATAGACAGCTTATTCACCTATAAAAAGGAAGCTAGAGATAACCGATTCCAACTTTTATCTGTGGTACAGCCATACAGGACCACAAGCATATCTAATTGAACTTGTAGAACTTTATAGATTTGACAATCGATATTCAAATAAATTAAAAAAATATCAATTAAAAAATATAAATATATTCTTACTACAGCAATACACTGCTTGTGTCCCTAAATTTTATGCAATTTGAGTGTTAATTGGGACTTCATAAATAATCATTAAATATGATTCGTTAAATAAATTTAAAAACTTTGAGAGCATAAGTTAACACTCAATTTGAATGAAAACATAATTAACCTATAATTATTGTATTATTTTTATTTATTTGAAATTTTATTTTCAAGATTATCAAAGTAATCATCGTCAAATCCTACCTCTCTTTCTTTTGATTCATTGTCTGTAGACTTACAACACACACGCTCACAAACAAACCAAAAAATAAACTTAAAAAAACCCTCCTAAAAATAGCGAAACTTAAAATCCAGACCTCCAATAAAATTTTTTAAGAGGTCAAATCCTAGCTCTTAAGTAAATTTACTTGAAAATTACATCTATGCTAACTAAGTAACTATCCTACTTTCATACCAGCTAACTAGAGAGTAGAGACTCGACTAGCTTCAATTTCACTTTTTATCAATCCGACTTGGTTCAGTCCCATTTCAAATGTAGCTTAAGCTTCCGATTTGGCTTCAAAATGAGCCATCTAAATATCTAATTAATGGACCACATCCTGATCCTATGAGGCTATGATCACCGTAGAAATACTGTGCAGATTAGATTAGGTGCAGATAGGAAAATTAGATCCCCAGAATATCCTCAAATAGATTGCATGCCATTGCCAGCGCATATTCAATAAATCAGTTGCCAACGGAACCAAATCTGGTGCTGCGCGGAATGGTGTAGCGCAGCATCTGAATCGTTTGATTTTCACTGAATGTATCAAGATTTGTGCCAAAGTATAAAGGTCCTTTTGATTTTCATCACTAACGATCGATCGTGAAATTAACGATCGATCCGGCCCGTCCATCTGCTGTAGCGCGCTACTGCGCTACAGCAGATTCGGGTCCGTTGCCAACACGCTATCTAATCCTCTTACAGAAGTCGTAAGCTTTTCTGCTGAAAAAAAAAGATGTGCAACACTTTGTCATATTTAATTGAATAACTTTTTGGTCGTTCAAAATTTTCGTTCAGAAATCAGAATTCACATTCAATACATGTTATTTTTTCGTTTGGAAAATAGTGAACTCTATAGAACTTTAAAAGCGAAAAAAATAGCGACTTTAAGTTGAGACTCTTCCGAACTTTCGAGTTGTGATAAATTTTTCTCTGAACTTTTATTTTGATCCACCTCTTTAAATTATGCAACTGTGACTAATACCTGCTGCTGCAGGCTGCAGCAGTACGTTTATTCTATGATACTATATTGTACAACTTGCTCTGTAGTACGTACTAGTCAATAAAAAAATAAAGACAAGGGGAAATTGATTTTCAAATTATTTTTTTTGAGATAAGAATGGGACAAAGAGACTCAACTTTAAATATTAGCAACAGAATTCTCATTTGGATTTTGAAAATACAGACATCTTGCAAAGAAAACATAGTTTTTATTGTTACACCAAAGATTGGTTCCAGCTTCTGAAATCATTTTTAACTTTATAAACACTGGAAGTATTCTTGCAAATGACTCTTGAATGTAGGTCAAGAAATCACTTAAATTCTTTATAAATTTGATTTGTGCAGAATTAAGATACATGGACAAATATATAAAGACAATTTGACGCTCTGGTCGACTTAAGATGGACAATTAGATTTGACTCTTTGTTGATTTATGATTTGCTCTTTACTTTTAGAAATTATTTGTTTTAATTCTTAGTTAGATAATTAAGTTTTAAAAGTTTTTAATTTGAAATTGTGAATTGAAAACATTTTCGCCGAGTAATTTGATCTTAGTCTTGCGCTTTAAACCTCAACTCTAATTCTAACAGTTTTGTCAATCGAACTTTTAACCATGTAGAGTGGTGTTGCCTCTTACATTGTTCTAGAGTTGAAGATTGATTTGTTTGTTTAGAAGAAATTAAAGATCGGTTTCGAAACTGTAAAAAAACACTTGTTTTGATAGTGAAATCGGAACTGGAAGGAAGATTTGGTTCTAGAAGATTCGTGGACGTAGGCCTAATTGATTGATAGGTCGAACCACGTTACATCGCGTGTTCTTTTAGTTCTCTTGATTGCTCTTGCTCTCTCTTTACTCTCTCTTTTATTACTTTGCTCTTTGTTGAATTGTGAATTGCTTTATTACTTCAAGAACTAGCTTGCTTTAACTCTTGACTAGATGATTAAGATCTAAAAGCTTTAATTTGAAATTGTTGATTAAAAATATTTCCGCCTTATTATTTGACCTTAGTCTTACGCTTTAAGCCCTAATATTTCTAACACATATTAAATAATTTGATTAACATATCCAACATTACAAAATATGCAAATTATATAAGTGAATCTCATTTTTTTTACATTACACAGATACAAAATAAATTGAATATAAATCATAGATACAAAAAATCATAACTTTAATACAATTAATTTATATGTTGTAATATGCAAATTTCGAATTCAGATCATGAAAAATTCACGTGCTGAGTTAATTGATAGACGAATACAGCAATAATAAAGTTTTTAGTCTCAAACAAGACGAAACAAATGAGATATTACAACATTTGCTATTGCAGTTTGCAAAACGGAATAACATTTGCTATTGCAGTTTGAACTTTGAAGACTATACTCTCCTAACAATCCATCTCTTTCTCTATTAAATTGGTGTGAACAACTTATTACAACTAAATACTTAACTAAAAGATATTACAACGTAATTAAAAGATATTATTTGATTACTTGCAATGCATATATGAATATGATCGTATCTCAAAGTAAGGTTTTCAGTCACTAGACTAAGAATCGATTTTTTAGTCCATATATTTTTAAACATGGTTTTGCATCCTTTCTAATTAAATTTATAACATTTTAAACATAACTTTGTACCATTGTTATTCCCAAAACTTTTAAATTTAACAACACGTATCAAAATTAGACACAAGATAATTCACATCCACTGTTATAATTTGTATGTCGTAAATTTTTGACACAATCTCAATGAATTATTTTAAATTTTATAAAAAGACGTATTAAAATTAGACACAAGATAATTCACCACTGTTATAATTTGTATGTCGTAAAATTTTGACACAATCTCAATCAATTATTTTAAATTTTATAAAAAGACGGGTGATGTTAAAGGGCCTTCCTTAACCGTCTTCCTCTTGCGCCTCCTGTTAGAAGATTTTTTTTTTTTTTTGCATCTCGTTACTTTTTCTGCTTCACTTGTTAATTTTTTCGCTTACAAATCTTTATATTAGAAATTTTGCGACAATTTTTCAACAAATTTAAATATAAAAACTTGTAGGTAACAATACACAGACTTTATTGTTTTAATATAAAGACTTGTAATTTTTATACCAAATTATGTTGCAAGTATTTATATTAGAAAATCTGTAGCAGTTTTGTTGTAAATTTAAATATAAAGACTTTAGATCTAAATAAAAGACATGCAGGAGAGAGAACAAAGCGGACATAGCATAACGGACTGGGACAGACATAGCAGAGCATTAATTATTTTTGTCTTCTAGTAGAGGACCTGTAAGAGAGACGGTTAAGAGGGAAGGCTATATTTACTCTAAAAAGATTTCAAATAAAAAATTCAAACAATCACACGCATTTCATTAGCGGCAAAGTTTCGTTAAGTCAGTCTTGAAAAAATATTTTTTAAAATATTTCTTATATATTATACATTTGGTAAAAAATATATGTTTATAATTCGAAAGAATTTTAAAAATATTTTATTCTGAATTATTTTTTGAAAAATATGTCTCTAAAAGTATAATTTTTAATTGAGTAAATATAACTGTCTCCCATATTAGAGTTTCCTTACACGCCCTTCACTTAAATGTAATGATAAATTATTTTTAATTTTTTGTATAAATATTTTATTGAACAAATGCAATGATAGTATTTTTTGAGTATAAAGACTTATACTAAAAAAATATAAAGACTACTACATTTGAGTATAAATACTTATATGAAAAGCGCGTAAGAGAAACTTGTAAGAGAAGTTAGTCGCTTCCTTTTTAATAAAAATGCAAAAATAGATGTATAACTCAAATTTTGACTGGGGAATTGTAGATCTTGTTCTGACAGAAATCCGTAACCAGCTCCTGCATTTCATCTGAATCAGATTAACCGCTTACCATCAAATTCCATCACAACGACTACAGAACAGTGAACTGATATGAACTCGGGTATTAGTTACTACATCTGATCTGATATGGCTTTATGGCCTTAGGATCACTTCCCTTCCCAATCCCAATCCCAATCCCAAGCTAACAAGTAACAACTGATCAATCTCCTACCGTCCTACGTCGCTTTCTCCCCACCAACACCAATCCTTTTCTCCTCCCACAGTCGACCTAGTCCTATCCCGCTATCCGCTATCCGCTATCCGACCCCTCCGTCTCCCTTTCTCGTCTGTCCACATTTTTCTTCGCTCACTTCAACCTCTGCCAAAACCCTAGGCTCCTCCACCTCGTACCAACAACCAATGGCATCGTTATCCGTGCCCACTTCTCCAACCTCTCTTCAGCTCCGTTCCGGACTTAGGTACAAGGGATCCGCTAAATTCTTTCTCAAGCTGCGATTCCAGCCGCCTGATTTGCGGGTTCGGATGGTTATGCCCTCTCGGCCGTCAGATGGGGAGGGAGCCAAGGTGAGATCATGGAGCAGTTCGAGCGGGCCGTTGGATGCCTTTTCGGGCTGGGCTGAGAGTAACGGTGGCGAGGATGGTAATAAAGGAAAGCTTGCAGGTGAGTTTGAGATTTAATTTGTTTTTTTGGTAGGTGGAAATGTGCCAGTGAAATGAGAAGGCTGAATTGATTTGTACGGTTAAATTATCATGTTGAATTGAGCACAATTGGAAGATTGGGCAAAGTAGTGACATAAATTTCTGTCATACGACGTTCCAATTGAACGTGTCTCTGTGAACTGTTGAAAATCTACCTTTAATCTGTCAGAGATGTTTGCTTTTGTTAGATTTCATAGATGTTATGGTTTCTGCCACCGGTATTTAGGTCGGAAGTGTAAGAAAATTTTTGGTTGTTTCCAAGGGTGCCAATTTGTTCCTGCCCGTACTGTCTGCAGAGTTGATAGGTTCTTATGTTAAAGTCCCAATCCAGCTTTTGCTAAGAAGAGGCACATATAAAAAGAGTACACTGACATCTAAGATCAGCATGTTACCTAATTTGAAAATGTATAGGTGCTGGTATTTCACAAGTGATATAGTAGCGTAATCAGAGATGGTTATCATTGGATATTAAATGGTAATCATGGAATGAAATTTCATGCTCTTTTTAAAGCTCATACACTTCCCTGGTAGTTCACTTTCAGGTGCTATTGGAGCTGTACTAGCCGGAGGTCTATTTTTTGCTAGTATCACATTTGCAGCCTTATCTTTCTCTGGGAGAAGTTCAAATGGTACTTACAGATTGTTCAAAATATTAGTTTGATTGAGTGAGTTTATATATTAATTCAATTTGATTTCTACATACAGGAACAAAAGTGCACATGCAAACACTGACCAGCGAACGGACAAATTTGATCTGTTCAGATGATGAATCTAAAAATGTTATGGTAAATAAAGATTTGAAGGAAGCTATTATAAACAAAGAGTACTCTGATAGTGCTTTGGGGAACAAGATCGAGGAGATTGGGGACATCTCTTCAGCAAGCAAGTTGGGTTCTTCTGAGGAGAACACTTCAGATCAGGAAACAGAAGTATCTAAAAGTGGGTTAAATGCTGCTAAGAGCTCTGTAATTGAAGAAGATAAACCAATGATCTTGGATGCTAATGACATGCCACCTGAAACAAACCTTCCCGATTCAGAGAAAATTGTAACCCGTCAGCCAGAGGAGGACATAAATCCACAGGAGACATTATATGCACCTGCAATGGAAGATCCACTTCCTGTTGAAATCATAGCCTCTGAAGTTGTTTTACTTAAATCAGGTGATGTTGTAGAAACACAGGAAGTGGCCCAAGAAGCCATTTTATTCGATCAGCAAGAGTCAATTGGCAGTTTGAATGAAATTTTCCAAGAGACTGAGCCGATTGATAAAGAAAAGGAAGGGGGCCAGAATGGTGAAGTTGAGAAAAACGACGCTGAGAAGACCGAAGGGTTTTTCTCCTGTGCTGGTATCCCGGCCCCGTCGCTATTACCAACAGCTATTCGGATACCACCTGGGGATGTCCTGATCCCTGCTGTAATTGATCAGTCCCAATCTCAGGCTTTTGCGGCTCTTCAAGCTTTGAAGGTATGTCTTGGCTTCAGCAGAACTGGTATTAAAGAGATTGGCGTACTCAAAAGATAAAAACAACTTGTATATGCTGGTACTAAACAATCATTAGCACATAAGTGTGACCTGTACTTAGATTCTTGAGATATACTGAAGGCATAGTTTGTCAATTATTAACTTATTAGGTTATAGAAGGAACTGCAAAACCAGGTGAATTATGTACTCGCCGTGAATATGCCCGTTGGTTGGTAGCTGCTAGCTCCCTTTCAAGGTACTATAGTTTTGTTATTCATATTTAGGGCTGGCATTAACAGATTGTTTGAGAGCATTACTGAGTTTGTTATTTCTACAAAGAAACACAGTTTCCAAAGTTTATCCAGCCATGTACATAGAGAATGTGACGGAGCTTGCATTTGATGATGTCACCCCTGATGATCCCGATTTCTCTTCCATACAAGGTCTTCAATATTCCATCCTACCCGATCATTTTAGGTTTTAAAGAAGCATATATTTTTGTGAGTTCTTTTTTTTGAAAAAGAATATTGCATCAAATAGGCTTAGCAGAAGGTGGACTTATTGCAAGTAAGCTTTCAAGTCCTGAATTGGGTATCACTGACAGTGATGATCAGGATAAGATCCTTTTCTCTCCAGAAAGGTACAAAGCTTTGTAATCCCTTTCTTAAATTAATAATTTTTGTGAATTTTTTTCTTACAGTCTATGCACTTACAGTCCCCTTTCACGCCAAGATCTCGTTAGTTGGAAGATGGCTTTGGAGAAACGGTACTTGCCAGAAATTGACAGAAATGTATACAAGATTCCAATTTTAATGTAACTGAGAATATGTTATTGTTATTATTTGGTGTCATCTTAAATGATTCTTTCTTTCTTTTAAAATGAAAGCAGGCTTTTTACAAAGCTTCCGGTTACATAGATATTGATAAAATAAACCGAGATGCGTGGCCTACTTTGGTGGCTGACCTAGCTACTGGTGAACAGAGCATCACTGCTCTTGCTTTTGGTGCGTTCTTTTGGAAATCCGTCTTTCATTTTTTCTGTACATTGTCTTGCTCAAGGAATACACCATAATATTTGTTGTATACTTGTATATTTTCAATAGGTTACACCAGATTGTTCCAACCTGGTAAGCCAGTAACTAAGGGACAAGCGGCCGTTGCTTTGTCGACTGGTGAATCCTATGAGGTTGTAAATGAGGAATTAGCCCGCATAGAAGCAGAAGCCCTCGCAGAGTCAGCAGTAAATGCGCAGACTGCCTTAGTGGCTCAAGTAGAGAAGGATCTAAATGCAGCATACGAGACAGATCTTGCAAAAGAGAGAGAAAAGGTAGAGGCACTTGAGAAATTGGCTGAAGAGACGAGGTTAGAGTTGAAAAAATTAAAGGAAGACCGGGAGGAGGAGGATAATACAATAGCAATGGGTCGTGCAGCAGTGGAGTCTGAAATGGAAGTGCTCTTGAAATTGAAGCATGAAATGGAGAAAGAACTGGAGGGAGTTATGAGCAAAAAGATGGAGGTATCCTTCGAGCGGGACAGGATCAATAAACTGAGGCAGGAGATTGAAAATGAGAACCAATCAATTGCACAACTTAAATGCGATTTGGAAGTCGAGAGGAAAGCCTTGGCTATGGCCAGGTAGCATCCAGTCCACAATAGTTAGCTATTGATTCTACATTAACTGAAATATCCTTCATTGCTGAAACACCAACAAGATAATCCTTTTTTTATGTGCTTTATCAGAGCATGGGCAGAAGAGGAGGCAAAAAGAGCAAGGGAACACGCAAGAACACTGGAGGAAGCGAGATCCCAGTGGGAGCAACGGGGCATTAAAGTAGTCGTTGATGAAGAACTGCTAGACGACACATCAGCAGGCATCTCTTGGATTACAGCTGAAGAAACCTCCTCAGAGGAGACAAAAGTTTATGTTCAAGAGAAGGTTAAAGAGAAAATAGAAACACTGAAAGCTAATATTGCACAGAAGAGATTCGAGATAATTGCTGCTTTTGAGAGGCTCAGAGAGACGATCCTTTCTCTGATTGCGGTTTTGAAAGAACGAGCAGCCGAGAGCTCGAAGCGTGGTGCTGAGTTTTGGGTTGGAATCAGTGAGAAGGCTAAGAGAGTTATTGAAGATTGTAAGGGAGGAGTGGAAAAAATCACACAGAAGCCCAAGTCATAATCTCTTCGTAAACTTTATGATCTCTTATGGTTCACAGATACATGAATAATATGCTTTTTGTTGTGAGATTAGAAGATGCCCGAGTTGGTGTTTTGTCGGCTATTGTCAATAAAAGTCCACATTCAATGTAGACTGGTGTTGAATAAATGTTAATAACAGTTGTAACTTATTCCCTTTGAATTTTCATGCATGTTCTTTTATATTTAATTCTGTGGATTCAGTTCACGGTTAAAAGTATGGAGAATTTGGGTGTTCTTTAAAACTTTTTTATTTAGATAAAAAAGTAAGAAAAATAGAAACATATCTTAGTGTTAATAAGGTTGGATAAGCAATCGAATGAGATGAAGCAAGTGTAAACATAAAAAAGCACATGGGGGATTAAATAATCAGAAATTTAGACTTAACATATCAGGTCGGTTAATTACTTGAGAACTGAAGGTTGACAATCTTTCACAAAAAGAGTCTTGGCCCACAAGCAAAAACGAAGCCTAATAAAGCCCATTCTCTGTTTCTGAAGGAAGAAAAAAATTACAAAATATATTTTCCTTTGTTCTCTATTATCTTTCGGAAATGGCAGAATTTTATATATTTTCTTATGCATTTTTTCTCTAAATTTTAATATTACTTATTTCTCCTTCTAAACTTTTAAAACTCATGGATTTACCATTTTATTGTTTTTTGTATTAAAATTTATTCTAAATGTGTAAAATATTCCTTTTATCCTTAATAAAAAGCATTAAAAATATGTAGTTTGTTTAAGAATAATGTCGATGTTATATTTATCGATTTATGAGAGAAAATTGTTTAATATATCCTTTCTGATGCACACGCAAGAGTATATCTAAATGTCACTATATATGCGACAAGAGTACAAAATGAATAAATTTTCTCGAAAACCAATCAAATATAAGATTGACATTTTTCCTAAATAAAATAAATATTTTCATACTTTTATTAGTGGTAAAAGGGAAAAATACGTAATACTAGAATTTGGAGGGAAAAATACTTAATTTCGAAGTTTTTGAGGGGGAGACTTGAAATTCTGCCTTCGAAAATCTTCTTGCGATTTCCTGGAGAGCCGGTTCAAGAAAACAGCAGCATTCACCTTGTGGATGCTATTGATGTTGTCCCATTGACAATCGATCTTGAGCTAATCTTCGCATTTGGTGACGAAGCACCACGAGGAACATTGGAGATACTTCCATCTCCGCACAATTTTGATCTCTCTCGCAATGAACTGGTTGAGTCCTCAACGGGATCTTGCAATGTCGTGATTGCAAGAGAATCTCCAATCAAGTTGAAGGACCCAGGCATGATCTCGATACCATGCACGATAGGGACTATGTTCATACCCAATGCAATGATTGACCAAGGAGCCGGTATCAACTGCCGTTAGCCATCTATGACAAAATTGCTATTGGAAACATTGTCCCAATTCAACCAATCCAATTTTCGATTCAATTGGCTGATGGTTCGAAAAAGCAACCGGTATGAGTTATTAGAGATTTCCCCATCTTGATTGACAAATTCTTAGTTCCTTGCGATTTCATTTATCGTAGAAATGAACGTAGATCTCCAAGTACCCTTGATTTTAGGTAGGCCATTTTTGGCTACCACGAAAGTCTAAAGGGCCGGGTCGGGCTTTACAAGGGCCGGGCCTAGAGGGGCCTACGAAAGGGCCGGGTAAGGGCCGGGTCTAAAGAGGGCTTAATAGGGGCCGAGTAATAAGGGCTTTGTTCTAAGAAAATAGGCCCGGCCCCTCTAAGGCCCGGCCCTTATCAGGCCCCTAGGGCTGCAAAGGGCCGGATAAGGGCCGGGTAATAAGGGCTTTGGTCTCATTTTTTAATTTTTTTTTAATTATGAAAGGGTTGATAAGGGTTTGAGGGGCTGGAGTGGGTAAGGGTTGCAGAGGGCCGGATCAGGGTTGGAGGGGTCGGGGCTTGAAAGGGCCGGGTCAATAGGGGCCTATATTTTTTGAACGAATCCGGCCCTTCTAAGGCCCGAACCTTATAAGGCCCGGCCCTTTCAAAATCTTATTAAGGGCCGGATCAGGGCCGGGTCTGACAGGGGCTTTATAGGGGCCGGGCCAGGGGCTAGGGGCTTATGGCATATCCCTATCTACCACCGGATCCATCATTGATGTTAAAAATAGAGTATTAACCTTGCAAATTGGTAACGAGCGGATTGTTTTCCAAGCCAACGATAATGTTTCGAAATTTATTCACGAGGGTTCTCACGAAAGAGACAATGTCGACACAAAGGATAGCCCTTCCAAGAGCAACTTTAGTGACATCACAGACACTAATCCATCATGGGAAGGAGCATCTTGGGACAAACCCATGCCATCTACACGATCTGAGGGAAATTCAAGTGAGTTCACAGATTCCGATGTCGATTATGATTCAAACAATTCTACAGAATGGGAGACCATGAGTGAAAAAATTGTGATTAATTCAAAGGCATGACCCTAGAGGACAAGGAAACACTGCGCAATGATTACAATTTAGTTGACGTTGAGACACTCATTGTCAAAGTGGAGCAACTAAAGTTGGAATTCTAGAGGCAATTGAAGGAAACATTGGTGGCACATATGATAGTTATTTCCCCCAGACAATTGAAGGAAACATTGGTGGCACATATGATCGTCAAGCCAGCTTCACATACGGGTGTAGGGAGCCTGAGACACCACCCTACTTTGTAGGCCAACCACGGAGGACATCACGCACCAGGCGCGCACCACATGAGCTATCACCGCGCCGTTCTCTTGTCATTCGTGATTTATCACGGCTTTGTGAGCTTTCTTATTCTCTTCTTATTTATCTTTCAGTTTACTTATTGCACCGGGTCGTTGCATTAGATAAGCTTGGGGGAGGGTAATTAGAGAATTGTATCCTGTATCTTTACTTTTCGTTATTTACTTTGAGTTAGTTAGTCTACGTTATTTATTTTTACGTGTGCTTTTCCAGAGTTTTAAAAAGAAAAAATTGGTATTTTAACTCATTTTTTCGTGATTTCAATGGTATAACGTCATAAATATTTTATTATTGCATTATAGAAAAACAAAAAAAATATATTATTTACATGTTTATTTCTTGTTTTGCATAAATATTTGAAAAATAAAAAAAATCACAAAATTAATTTTTTTTGAGATAATTAATCCGCTAAACAACCTTTGATCGATGGGTTTGATGAATTCACTCATCCATTAGACTGATCTTTGGTGAGAAGTTTATTGTGCTATTTAATTAGAACCATAAGTATTTTGAAAAATGTTTTCTTTTGTAACTTGAGTTACAGTATTTAGTCATAGTAGTCTAGAATTAGTGAACTCGTTTTGCAACGTGTAAGCCAAGTCTCAGATGCGCCACGCCAAGGGTTACCAAAAGACTTGGAGTTCGTAGGAAACCTGGCGCGAGACTCAGAAACTCTTTTCTAAATTGGACTAAATTAAACAAAGGTGTAAATTGCAAAAAAGAGAGCAATATGTAGGGTTGAAGTTCTTAGGACAGATACACTCGCATATAACAAAAAATAAAAAATAAAAAAATAAAAAATAAAAAAATATTGAGTGGAAAAATGAGAGAGCCCAAAAGCAGACAGATGCACAAACAAAAAAGTCAATAGCATCAGGGCATAATTTACACCCTAAATTAAATTTTCTTTCAAAAAGAATTTTCTGAAATTGGCTTACACTTGTAGAATTAAGGAAACAAATTCGAGATTTACCGATTTGAATTACCACACTAACTTGTTGATAAAGAAGTAAAAAACCTTGCCCCAATTCGAAAAACATGGATTTAATGAAAAAGAACAATCGATTTCTTTAAATTTACCAAAGACTTTGACAAAGGATTTGTTCAGTAGCGTGTTGATAATCTCAACAAAAACATGTTCCCAATATTCTGCATTTAACTTAGCATTTTATATTCTTGTTCTTTAATTTTCGCCTCATACAAAATTGTGTCATGATGTGAAGAAGACCATTGAAAAACATTCGAATAAAGTTGAATACCAATTTCTTTTTTTAACATATTATTTCAAACCACACGTGAAAACAAATACGTATGTTAGAGTCCAGTTTAGGTACTTGGTGTAAAATGGCATAGCTAGCCTTTGAGTATTCCCGTAAATGTTTTAGACTCGCTTGAGGACAAGCAAGGTTTAGGCTTGGGGGAATTTGATAAGCCAAATTATGTACATGTTTATCTAGGGTTAATTATGTAATTTAAGCCAAATTTAGGTTAAATCAGTGTCCAAACAAACAAGTTTTTATCCCAAAAGAGTTCAATTCACTACCTTAGAGTGTTTTAGTGCAGAAATAGCATTTGGAAGCAGAATGAATACAAGAAAAGGACAATGGAACGAACTAAGAGTGCAATAGGAAGCAATTGGGCCATCTGCTAGGCCAATTGCGGCCGCAGGAACATCTATTGCGGCCGTAATCAACCTCTACATGCCAAGACATGAAGAGCAGCCCAATTCAGCTCTATTACGGGCACAAGGTATATCCTTACGGCCGCAATAGAAGTTGGCAAATGGTTGTGCAAATTAAGGAAGTTACCACCTCCAATCATTGCGGCCGCATGAGTTATTTTTGCCCTCGCAATTGAACGTGCATGACCATGACAGAGAAGTGATAACTGCCATGCAAGGTATGATTGCGGTCGCAAGTTATTGTCCCCGCAATAGACCTGCGCAGAAGCACAAATAGGAAGTTCCAGCAGTCTGTTTTTAGAATCTTGCTTTCATATATATACATAGAGTTATTAGGCAGAATAGGAGAGTTAGATAGGCGAATTTAGCCAGTAACAAAGGGTTAGGACTTAGAAATTTTACAGAAGAGGAAGAAGAAGAAGAGAAGAAATAGAGAAGAAGAAGAAGCGCTACCTTGACGATCTTGGTTGTATACCTCTTTTCTTTATTTCTCTTTTTTCACTTCTACCATGTTTAGTCCCTTAGCCATGTCCGGCTGAGTTGTATTAGGACTTGTTAGGATGTATTGAAACTCTTGATTAATGTTTGTTTGTGATAAATTTCTGGATTTGTTTTGCTTTCTATTTTACTTGTGCAATTTCATGAATTGTGATCTTAGGGTTTAGTTCTAGATCTTGACCATAGAAAGCATGGCAATTAATTGGCTAAGTACCGAGAGGTGACGCTAATTGATTGTCCATCTTATGACTTGCTTGCTATATGAATTGTTTTATTTCATGATTTGGTATTTGCAATAGAGATATTGAATATTAGATATAGACCATAGGAAGTAGGGTAATTAACGAACTAAGTACCGAGAGGTGACGTTTGTTGATTACGGGTTTACCTAATTGTTGTAATAAATTATATTAAGTACCGAGAGGTGACATATGATAACTTTGGATAATTAGGACGGTATGTGCTTAATGGGTTTTGACTAGTTTAACCAAGTACCGAGAGGTGAAGCCATAACTAGTGCAAACACGGTACCTAAATAGAGATATCACTTGGTACCAAATCTAAAATCGTACCCTCATAACACCAAGAAATTAATTACCAAACAAGTATTGATAATTATGGATATATCATCTTAACAAGGCCTAATCGTTTGTTAATTGAGTTAAGTTCTTATTTACTTCCAGTTTTTAGTTTAAAGCAATCAAACAATCAAAACCTGAAACTTTTCTTTTCTCTTTCATTTTTTCTTAGATTAAATTTACTCAAAACTGAAAACTAAAACCGAATTGTCCCTGTGGATTCGACCCCTAAGTACTACGATAGACGGTTGTATACTTGCAACTTCTAGATTTTAATTTGGCATAATAAAACTCGTACACACATCATCACATACAAATGATGTACATCCAATTCTTAAGGAACATCGATGATCCACCGAGGTATAGTTGGGGCTCGGCGGTGCTAGCACGTTTGTGTCGTGCTTTATGCGATGCATCAGACAAGAGGAACAAGCAAATTAGGGGGCCTTTGATGTTATTGCAGATGTGGGTGTGGACAAGGCTCCCAATTGGACATCCGAGAGTAAAGGATTTGCCCTGTGATATGCCATACGGGGTGAGATGGATGGGCCCGACGCACAACTACGAAGACGAACCGCATAGAAGTATCACTCTCTACAGGTATTTTCTAACTATTTTAACATCTTTACATTTTTTAATAACTATATATTCTAACATTATTGAAAATGTTATAGGTGGTGGTTTAAGCATCTCAACGAGAATGGTTCAGAATGGTGGCCCTACGATGAAGACGTGGTGGCTATGTTGCCCCCTATATGTAATGATCAAGACCATACGAGTCTTTTTCATTATCGGGGGCCACTCATATTTTTTTGGATTGTCGAGTAGCACGAACCAGCTAGAATTGCGCGCCAATTTGCTTACCAAGTCAAAGTCCCGCCTCCATTGCCACCTCCTGATTGCGAGCGCCTTCATAAGGTATGCCACAACAAAAAAAATTTGAGGGACGTCATTAGGAGATATATCACGAGGGGTACATACAAACATGGGGAAATCGGTTGGCCAATACCATTGATTTGGGTCACGATTTCATGAATGGCCCTTGGGACCATTACTTGACATGGTTCAACAGGGAAGGCATGTGCACCGTCTATTGGAGAGGTACCATCGCTAGAAATGCCTTCAATCCGCTAGCACCTCAAGGGTGTGGAATTGAGGGAACCTTCAACATGCAAGGCAAAATTATGCAACGGACGGTAAATTCATTGCCTTTTTTCTTCAAGTTTGAATTTTAAAAATGTAAATTACTAACTAAATTGTATTATCAGGTGCTTCGTAACCTAACTCTTGTTAGGGAAGCGATTGGTGTGATTGCACAAAGCGCCAACAATGTCTTCAAGACTTTCGCGAGAAAATTTCTTCGAACTTATCGCGAAAACATCGAAGACGTTGACCAAGGAGTCGTCTTCCGCAACTTGATGTTGGAGCATGGCTTGAGGGATGAGGACTTGGAGCCATCCATAGCGGAGGGGTTGCGCGTCCAACCAGAGCACTACGATTGGTTGGGTCAGTTGGTTGGTGCGAGCAAGCGAGTCAGATGCCCGTGGCGCCACTATTTCACCCTCCATACTCACATCTATCACATGGCAGAGTATGGAAACCCGGCCAAGGATCTGAAGCGGCCCAACGGGAAGAAAATGTGGAGTGTACCGTCGAGGACGACGTAGAGCGTGCCGCGGAGTACGTGTTTGGCTCTTCAAGCCATACACGCAACCCTGATGATGAGGACGAGGACATCATTCCATTACGACGCACTACTAGGACGGCTCGAGCGCCTTCCGCTTATGATACACGTGGTTGCGGTCGGAGTCGTAGTCGTCGCGGTAGGGGGGTTGATGTTAGTTTGAGAAGGATTTTTGTAATGCAAAACTTGATGTCATAACTTATATGCATGTTTTATTTTGATACTAGTTGAAAACTTGTTGTGTTTGACAATTTTAATTTAATTTAATTAGCTCGATGTTTGTTTGATGTTAGTTTGAGAATGTGTTATTTGAGAAAAATTATTTCAAAATGTTACTTTGAGAATGTTAAAATGATGTTAGTTTGAGAATGTCTTGTTTGATTTTTTTTTTGTAATGTAATTTGGTAAATGGAAATGAAACAAAAAAGCATTCATTGGAAGTCTGCAAATATAGGGGCGCAACTATTACTTGCGCCCCTATTAATTTGTGAAGCTGCCATGTGGGCCTCTCTGAAACTTTTAGGGGCGCAACTATTACTTGCGCTCATGTGTTCATTTGAAAATTGGTTGCTCTCTGGATGCTCCAGGAATTCTGTAAACATTAGGGGCGCAAGTAATAGTTGCGCCGCTGATTTAAATCACAAAAATGGTGGGCAGGAGGGATTCGAACCCATGCCCTCACTCAAACCAGCGCCTCTAACCAATCCCTCCTGCCACTAGACCATTTGTACTTCTCGTAAAGTTTATAACATCTTTAATATTAATAGGTTATAAGCTTTTGAATTTTTTAATAAAAAGCACTTTAATATATTATTACTTCTATTTATAATAACTATATTCCATGTATTATTACTTGTATTTGTAATAACTGTATTTAATAGATCATTTATAGTAACTATATTTAGTATATTTAATATATCATTACTTTACTTCACAATAACTATATTTAATATATTAAATATATTATTACTTCTATTTATAATAAATTTATTTACTATTTTTAAAAACTATTTTTATTTGTAATATATTTAATATATTATTACTTTTATTTATAATAATTATATTTAATATATTTAAAATATTTAATACATTATTACTTCTATTTATAATAAATATATTTACTGTGTTTAGAAACTTAACCAAAAAAACTTAGCAAAAAACTTCAATTAAATATATATAAATACATTATTACTTCTATTTAACGTACATTATTAGCAAAAAAAAATTAGCAAAAAAATTGTACACCATGTTAGGGGCGCAACTATTACTTGTGCCCCTAACATTTAGGCCCTCCATCTGAAAAAGCACCTGCAAAATACGTTGAATTCAGCAAAAAAAATGAATCTTCTTAGGAGCGCAACTATTAGTTGCGTCCTTGGCCCTCTGTGCAATTTTTAGGGTGCCATTGACCCTATCTGTTGAAATATTTTGATCCTTGGCCCTCTATGAAAATTTTTCGCGAAATGTTCGTTGGATGTCAAGAAGGAGGATTTCTTCCATTTTTTACATTTACCATTTACTTAGATTAAAAGCTAATGTAAATCGTCTGTTTATATAAAGACGATTAAGATCTACTTCATTACCAATTTCATTCCAATCTCAATTCTTCCGATTTTTTAGAAGATGTACACTTAAATTCTTTTAGTTTAGGTTCTATGTCTATGTCCAAGAATAGAAAGTCTTTGTATGATGATCAAGCCTTTTCTAGTGAATATGAATTAAGAGTAAGATATGATAAAGCAAAAATATGTTTGGATAAAAATGAAGAGGAAATTAGTGAACTTTTGAAGAGAATTTGCAATTTAGAATCAAAGTTAAATCTTCTTGAGACTAAAAACAAAGTTGAGTCTATTTCAAAAGTTGAATCACCTTGTGCCAAAGCTTGTGTATTTACATCCATTATCCGTAAAAGATAATCATCCAAACCAAAGTGTACTCATCATGCATTTAGATACGATAAGAGATTTTCACACAATAAATTGGACAAAGGGAAGAACATTGCATCTTTGGAGATTATTCAAAAAAATATAAAAATTATTAATCCCAAGGCATTTCAAGAGTTCCATAGACATAAACCTACGGCCAATACTATTAAGAGGTAATATTTCAAAAAATCTAGGATTTTGAAAGCTAAGGAGTATTATCACAAAGGGAAGTATTTTGAGTACAAACATAGAACGAATTGCTCTTGCACTAGAATACCTTGGATGTCTAGTACCTCAAACATTACATGTCATCATTGTAGTCATCAATCTCAAATGACATTTAAATGTCCTTTTAAGAAAAATAAACTTAAGGAACTTTATGTTTGAGTTCCTAAAACCCTCAAACCAAATTAGACCTTTCATGAGTATCTCAAGAGTAAAACTCTAAAGTCAAGTTTTTTTAAGCAATAGTTACATATCTTTTCAAAAACTTAGGTATGCTTGGCTTCATCATACAAGGGGTTTTCTTGGATAATAGACAGTGGTTGCTCACACCACATAACGAGTAACAGATATGTCTTTAAAAGTCTTACACCATATGATGGAGGCCAAGTGATTTTCCTCAACAATGAACGTGAAAGTAAAATAGTTGGAATCAGGTCCATTGGCAACAATCACCTAACTATTGATGATGTTTATCTTGTTAATGGGTTGAATTTTAACTTACTAAGTATAGGCAAATTGTGTGATTTTGGGTTTAACCTTAGTTTCTATGACCAATAGTGTTCTCTCTACCATACAAAGACAAGTGAGTTAGTTTATATCGGTAAAAGAGCCAAGAATGTTTATTATCCTCATATTAATTACTTTACTATCAATGAACTTTCTCTAAATGCTACAAGTTCCGATTCATGATTGTGACATCGTAGGTTGGATCACACATCATTTAACTCACTTAAGAAACTTGTTAACGTTGAATTAGTTAGAGGTTTGCCCATTTCTAAAATGAATGTTGATGGCATTTGTGATGCTTGTATGAAGGGTAAACTTACCAAAACTTGTTTTAAGCCAAAGGACCATATCTCAACCAAAAGACCATTAGAACTTATACATATGGATTTGTTTGGACCAATTAACATATCGAGTTTGGCAAGAAAAAGATATGTTTTTGTCATTATAGATGATTTTAGTAAGTACACTTGGGTCAACTTCTTGAGATACAAGGAAGAGGTTTGTGAGTATTTTATTGTATTTTGCTCACAAGTTGAAAACCAAAGATAGGCCAAAATAGTCACCATTTGTAGTGACCATGGTGGTGAATTCGAAAACTCTAGAATATATGATTTTTGTGCTACTAGTAATCGTACCCGTGCCAAGCAATGAGAGATATTATGAACGAAAAAAATTATTTAACTTGCGTGTTGCTCAAATACTATTTTTACGTTTATCACATTTTTGTGAATTATTCGACACATATTCAATATTATGTCTTCATGTCATTAAGTTACATTAACAATATTTGCTGGAGAAGTGCTTTTATAATCTAGAGGGGTATTTTTGTCCATAGATAAAAGTAAGACCATGGACCAAATGGACGCATCCATTGCTTAGATGCTTTATTAGATAGAATAGAAGAATGGTTATAGACATGAATTCTTCGCATCTAGAACACCTCAACAAAATGGAGTAGTAGAACGTAAAAATAGAAACTTTCAAGAACTTGCAAGATCTATGCTCAATGAGTACATGACTCCTAATTTCCTTTGGGTCGAAGCCGTTAATACCGCATGTAAAATAATAAATTGAGTTTATATTAGACCCTTGACAAATAAGACCCCTTATGAAATTTTGAAAGGTTATAAGCCAAATATTTCTTACTTTAGGATTTTTGGGTCGAAATGCTCTGTACTTGACCAATCCTTAGAATTAAGTAAGTTTGATTCAAGGTCATTGGAAGGAATTTTGGTAGGATACTCATCTACGACTAGAGCTTATAGGGTATATTTATTCCATTCTAAAATCATTGTTGAGTCTATTCATGTTAAATTTGATGAAAGTACCACTAATATTGAGAAAAAGAACAAGAATATTTTAGGTAACTCTCTTGAAGACGGTAGTCTCATGCAAGAAGATGTGACAAATAACGAAGTGACTCAAGGAAGAATTGTTCTCAATGAAAAAGATGTTGGAGAAACTCATGATGAAGAAATTGAGGGGGAGCACAATGCATTGAATGAAGAATCACCTAGAGAACTAGATGAAAATGGAAGGGAAGGAAGCATGCAAAGTGAAGAATTACAAGAGGAAATTGTCTCATCAAGCAACACCGATTATCAAATATCCGAAGTGCTTTGGGAGGTTAATTTTCATCCTTTAGATAATGTTATAGGAGATCCTAGAGTTGGAGTTACAACTCATTCTAGGATTAATCGTATGGTTTCTCATTGTGATTTTGTGCGACAACTTGAGCCCACACATTTTAAGGAGGCTAACCAAGATTCAAATTGGATTCTTGCTATGCAAGAAGAACTTATCCAATTTGAACGTAACAAGGTATGGACATTGGTACCAAAACCTTCAAATCGGATCATAATAGAAACTAAGTGGGTGTATAGAAACAAAAAGGATGAATTTGAAAATATTGTTAGAAACAAAGCACAACTTGTTGCAAAAGGGTATACACAACAAGAGGGAGTTGATTATGATGAGACATTTGCACCCGTAGCACGATTAGAGTCCATTAGAATGCTTCTTGCTTATGCATCCCACATGAAGTTTGTATTATACCAAATGGATGTTAAAAGTGCATTTTTGAATGGGTTTATAAACGAAGAAGTATATGTTTTCCAACCCAAAGGATTTGAGCATCCTTAATTCACCAATCATGTTTATAAGCTACATAAGACTTTGTATGGTTTAAAGCAAGCTCCTAGAGCTTGGTACTATAGAATAAGTACATTCCTAATTGATAATGATTTCAAATGAGGTTTGAAAGACATAACCCTTTTCACATAAAGAAATGTCAAGGATATTCTCTTAGTACAAATATATGTTGATGACATTATCTTTCGATCTACTAACTCTCTTCTTGCAAAGGATCTTATGAGTAAGAAATTTGAGATGTCTATAATGTGAGAGATTACCTTCTTTCTTGGACTACAAATCAAGCAAAGTGAAGAAGAAATCTTTATCAATCAATCCAAGTATGCAAAAGTATTAGTCAAACACTTTGGTGTGGAAGAAAGAAAGCCAATGAAAACTCTCATGGCAACCAACATTCGACTTGGAGTTGATGAATGTGGAAAATCGGTAGACATCTCACATTATCGAGCGATCATTGGAAGCCTTCTTTATCTAACTGCAAGTAGACCCGACATCTTATTTGCTGTACGTCTTTGTGCACGATTCCAAGCATCTCCAAAAGAATCACATATGGTAGCTGTTAAGAGGATCCTATGATTTGTTAAAGGTACAATTAACTTGAGAATATGGTATGGTTCGCCAAACTTGACTTGATAGGATACACCGATGCAGACTTCGCCAGTGACCGAGTAGATAGAAAAAGTACTATTGGAACTTGCCAATTCTTAGGTGAGTCTTTAGTATCATGGTCTACTAAAAAGAAAACCTCGGTTGCCCTCTCCACGGCCAAAAACGAAGTATATAGCCGTCGGTAATTGTTGTATCCAAATTCTATGGATGGTGCAAACTCTTAAGGATTATGATTTCAATTTCACCAATGTACCAATTATGTGTGATAACACTAGCACCATTATGATGTCTAAGAATCCAATTGCTCATGCTAAAACCAAGCACATAGACATTAGGCACCACCATGTGGAAAATGGAAGTATAAAGCTTGTATATATTGACACTAAAAACCAAATTGCGGATATTTTCACAAAAGCTCTTGATGTCAACCAACACATTGAACTAAGATTTAAATTAGGAATGATTGAGATAGCAAATTAAGATGCCTCTTGATGATTATTGCCCTTTATTGCTCCTTTATATTATGCCTTCAATTAAATTTCTCCTATGCTTAATTGGTAAATCATATGAATTATGCTTTATTTGCAAAATTATTTCATTAAGGGAGAGTATTAATTGCTTGACTTGTATGATTATATATGTGCTAAATTCAGGGGGAGTATTTTTGTTTGAGTCTTTTGCCTTAATTTGCAAAAAGGGCGAGAAATGAAAGATGTGCATCACTTGATATACACATCTCAATTGGTTTTGCAAATTGTCAAAATGGTGAGTTTGTTGGATTAAAATCATCTCTTGTTTGACAATTTACAAAACACATAAATTATTAACCTTGCACATTAAGTTTTGGTGAAGATGCAGGTTAAAACGAGTACAAACCAATGTCAAACATGCTCAAACATGCTCTGAACAAGTCAAGACATGGTCAAAGCATCAAGGAAAGGCTTCAAGGCTCAAGACAGAGCACAACATTACCATAACGCTTGATAACTCATTATAATGGGTCCCAAAGGCATTATTACGAGTGCCCAAGGTGTCATAACACCTCAGGAGGAGAGAGCAGGAGCAAATGTTAGATTTTTCCGAGACAAGCATTACTGTAATGCTCCAGCAAGGCGTCACAACGAGTTGCCATTCGTTATAATGCCTCAGCCAAGCGTTATAACGAGTTGCTGAAGATCTGACCCACAAGTCAGCAACATAAGGGCAAAGAGGGAATATGCTCAAGGCATTATAACACCGTCACAACTCGTTATGGGGATTTCTGTAATGCTATAGTGTATTTTCACAGATCCAAGATCCCACGAAGTGCTCAGCCTATATAAGTGATGCAGAAATGAACCAGAAGATTATCCAAACATTCTCACAAGCTTCCCAACAATAATTGAGCACTAAAGAGAGCCCGATTCAAGTCTTCTCCAGCTACCTAACCTAGAGAGCAATTATGATAGCTACTATTCTCTTATTGTCTATTCGAGAACATAAACTTTAGCTAATTGTTTAGTCTTTGGTGCACCACATTTGTGTTGACAAGTGATACATCCCTGTCCTTGATTGTGTAGTCAATCGGACCTTGTTGTGGTGTATTGAGGTGTTGTCCCGTGCATCAGTTTAGGAGAAGAAGATTGGCTTACTTGTGTTAGAAGAAGTCAAAGATCATCTCTGTTCCTTTGTAAAAGATACTTGATTATAGTGAAACGACCCGGAAAGAAGATCTATTTCGGGAGACCCGTGGACGCAGGCTTAATTTTTTTTATAGGCCAAACCACGTTATATAACGTGTTCACTTGTTCTCGATTGCTCTCTCTCTCTCTCTCTTTAGCTCTTTGATCTTAATTTTTGTGATTTGCTCAGTTAGTTCTTGAAATTACTTGCTCTATTACTTGGCTAGGTGATTAAGGTCTAAAAGATTTAAATTGAATTGTAATCGCTTCCGCACATTGATTTGACCTTAGTCTTGCGCATTAGCAAAAATCCCCATTACATTCTAACATATACAACATGATAATCAAATGGAGGAAGTCTAGTAACTCTCTAGACAATGAATTTGGTACCACTTGTGCTAGGAAGTACAAGTAGTTCCACAAATTTACCTTTTCTAAAATGAAAAAAACGTTCATGATGTCCAAATCTCAAACAAAATGAGCAAAATGTTGTCTTAGAATTAAGGTTGCTATGACAATTGTTGTTGTTGTTGTTAATTGATTTTCAATAACTCATCACTAATCTATATTTGTCATGAAAGTTTCTTATGTTCTTTGGATGAGATATTGATTGACTATTCATGTAGAATGTCTTATTTTGAAAGTTGCTACTAAAATTCTTATGATTATTCATAGCATATCTAGGGTTAGATCTTGATTGAAAAGCATTTACAAATATTTTTCTTTCAAAATTATTTCCAAGTTTCTTATTCTTGTGTAGCTCATGAAATCTACCATACCTATTCTTAACATAGAGCTTTGGTGGTTGAGCTCTACGTTGGTTGGTAATTCTATAATCATTTCTAACTCTAGGTTTATGTACCACCACTCTAGAATTAGGTTTGGTAAACTTGGTCTTCTTATTGTATCTTTTGTCATACTTGTAAGTATGATTCTTAGCTTGAATATGTTTGTCATTAGTTTTAGATTGCTTTTCAATTCTAGGAGGTTGTTCTTATACAAATCCAAGACCGGTCTTATCATGTGGACCTTGACCAATATACATTTTGTCATAGTCAATTTTAGTGTCATTGTTTGAAGACTTAACAAACTTAACAAATTTAGAAGCCCAAGAATGTGCTTCTTTTAATTCCTTTTCTTTTTTAAAATTAACTTTGGTCTCAATGTCATTAACCCTACTTTTTAGCATTTCAATTTTTGTTTTAAGATCATCAATCATAGCATCCTTAAAATCTAAAGACTTTTTAGACTCAACAAGTAATTCTTTAAGTTTGGTCACATTGAAAGATTCTTGTCTTTCATCCAAGTCACAAGACTCATCGTCACTAATGTCATCACGAAATTTAGAAAGGTCAAAGACTACCATATTAGCTCAGTTAGGGGCCTCCAATTCTTGAGTGCTTGTAGTCTTGGCCTTTGATTAGGTTGTTATATTTTGTGCTTGATCATCCACTTTAGCAAGACTCAAAGGTTTCTTGATTTGGTTAGCACCATCCATTTTTGTTAGTGTTGGAGGTTGTTCTATCTTGTTGGTGGTGACTACTCTTGAAAATTTACCTCTCATTAGAGCTTCTTCTTATTTTTTTTGCATAATCTTCCTTAGCTTGAGCCATTTTCTTCAAAATGCGAATCTCCTCCAAATTTGTCATCCCTTGTTTCTTTATGATTTCAAGCGCAATCTCCAAGCATATTCTTGATTTCTTTCCGTTGAGGGTTAAATTGTTGTCAACATCTCCTCTCCCGAGATTTACTTCTTCTTCCTCATCTTCACTTTCTTCGGACTTGCTTAGCCAAGTTGCTTGCATGGCTCTCTTGTTAGTCTTCTTAAATCGTCCTTCTTGTGGTCTTCTTCTTTGAGGAAAGATCACATAGCAATTTTGAACGCTATGACCTTTCTTGTTGCAAGATAGGCATACAATCTTTTTGCCTTGAGCTAATCTCTCCTCATTTACTTTCCTTTCGAATTCTATTCCTTCTTTCTTTAACTTGGTAAGAAGGTCCTTGTCTTTTGAGAGAACTTGGTGAAGATTTTGGTATATGACTTCACTTGTCTCAAATTTATAAGGTGAATTAAATGGATATTGTGCCGGTATGGCCAAGGTTTTTGTTGAGGTTGTGCAATTTACTTCCTTGTGATTTTCCTCATGTGAGCAAAGTTGTGCGTACACCTCTTCGGGTTGATAGGCAAGTCAATTAGCTTGTAAAGCTTCTATAGAGCTCACAGCACCATCCCAACCAGGCTTCTTTGTCACCATTCTTAAAAGTTTACCTACAAAATCTTCATCACAAATTTAGATCCAACTTCAATAAATTCATTTCTTAAAAAATGAGTCTTATGGTAGAGATTTTCAAAGGACTCGTTATTCAAATTTCATATTTTCTAACTTTGTTGCTAATCCGACCTTTCGAGTATTTTTCATATGTTCATTCCCTTCATATCTAAGGACTAAGGCATTCCATATTTCCTTTGCATTACAGGAATGTGTGAGAGATAAGGCAATTGACTCATGGATTGAACTTAAGATGGTATTCATAGAATTATCATTAGTGTACTTAAATTCTTTAGATTCTAGTAAGGGTAACACCATCTAACTCATACTTTGGTATCCAACCATCCTCAACTATTTTCCAAAGTTCAAGCAAGCTTAGATAGTTTACCATACACCTTTTCCAAAATGAAAAGTTCTTACAACATACTCCAAAGACGGAGGGTTCTTTCACAAATTTCAATTGAGCCATATTTCACAAAATCAAGAACTAACAAGAATTTGGTACTTAGCTAGGTATAAATCGTAGAGCTTTGATACCAATTGTTAGAATTAGGGTTGGAGATTAAAGCGCAAGACTAAGGTTATTTAACAATGTGGAAGCATTTTCAATTAACAATTTCATATTAAAGCTTTTAGACCTTAATCACCTAGCTAAGAGTTTAAGCAAGCAAATTCTTAGAAGTAATAGAGCAAATCATA